>JALPQD010001225.1:0-19463 GCA_023101885.1 Typhlomys cinereus | reverse complement strand
CTGAGGAGGTGACTCAGTGGCCAAAGGACGAAAGTTCAGATCCCAGACCCCACAGAACATGCCAAGTGAGTGAGTGGCAGCCTGCCCATCAGTCCAGCCTTGGAAGGCGGGACTGGGAATCCCCAGAGCAAGCTGGCTGGTCAGACTGGCGCTGTTGGTGAGTTCTGGGTTTGCTTAGAGACACAGGTTCAAAAGATTATGGTGGAAGAGTACGTGTGGATGATTCCTGATATCTACCTTGGTCCTAAACACACATACTGACACTCCCACGCATGCACGCACACCTGCAGACATGCAGAAACGCACACGCATATTCCCTCCATGGACAAAGACACAGACATATGAAAAAATGAAAAAAAGGGGGCTGGAGAGGTGGCTCAGGGCTTAAGCCTCTGCCTTGCAGGCGGAAGGTCCTGAGTTCGGATCCCAGATCCCACGTATAGACGCCGGGCAGAAGTGGGGGCGGCCTGCGCTTCTGGTCCTGGTAGGGCGGAGCCTGTGAATCCCGGGGCAGAGGAAGTGGAGGCGTCCATGGTGGTTCTCGAATTCGTCCGTGGTTCTACACACACACAGACACACGCGCATGCACACATACATACGCACACACGAACAATTGAATAAATAAATAAATAAAAGCTTTAAAAAATGAAAAAAAGGAGAAACAAAAAGATGCAAAGAAAAGGTGAAGAAAGACCACAAGGAAGTCGAGAGCATGACACATGGTGCATCATCGCTGGAACTTCAGCCACTGAGTCACCCTTTCCCTCCAGTCCAGTCTCAGCTGGAGTAAACTGGCAGGTGGCAGCCTGCAAGCCAGCTGGGTCCCTGGATAGCTGAGGAGGGGCTAAGTGGGGGAGGTGGGACTGAAAGAACAACCCCACCAGTTTCCAGGTTGCTCATGCAGCAGTGTGATAGATGTGTTTTTATTTAGGAGCCATCTCCCAGCCTGATCTCTGAGGTTGCATTCCATGGAGCCCCATGTCGCTCATCCCAAAGACATGTGGAGCTCGGTACTCTGAGCTAACAGGCTTGACCACATGAAGCAGAGTGACCGTGATCACTCGAGACCCTGGGGACTGGGCCTGTCGACATGTCTTCCTGGAAAGAAAGGGTGATGTGCTAGCAGATACAGGTGTCCCCTTGACAATTGCAGGCTGAACTCTGGGCCCATCTGTGCAGAACCGAAGTTAAGCCCTTAAGCAAACCCACAGGAGATGGTCTAATTGATAAAGGAAGGTTCAAGCCTCGGTGGGTGGGACTCTTCTCCCCCTTTTCCCCCCAAGGTGGATAACATGGGGGAGCTGGTAGGGCCAGTGAATTCCATGAGCATGAACCACTGCTGTACTTCTTTAGCTTGTTCAGTGAGTTGACTTTCTTCAGCGTACTTGACAGACATACTCTTTGGCAAGTGAGGGTCGTGCTTCTTCCAGCAACCTTATGGATATAGTATGGCGATTTCTCTCAGTTCTCCTGCCAAACTGGAGTAAGAACTGTAACTGGACATCTGTAATCCAGAATTAAATCCCTTGTTCCCATAAGTCATTTTGTCGTGAATTTATCAGCAACATGAAGGTAAACTGTGAGAGGTATGGAGAATCATTAGACCCTCACCTGAGTTTCCAGCCGCTCCCTTCTGAACCTCCCTGCCTGCTCTGTGTATTTCTGCCCTAGCTGTTCAAGGTCTTGGAAAGTGCTCCAATACGTAGCACATATGGAGGGTCAACTGAGGTCAGGGGATTCCACCTACGTATCTATGAGGAGGTTGTCATCCATGCGTGGGTGGGGTTTTCCAGTGATGCAGGTATTTGAGGGTACCCACACTTTTGTCAGTCCCCTCACCTGTGCTCTATAAGTAATCATAAAAAACTCTTGATCCACCAAACTAGACTCAGGGGGAATCACTCCTTTGGTCTGTTGTGGATACCTTTGCTGAAGAGAGCAGGTATTTGTTCACCTCTACCCAGGAGTGTACCTGTGACAACCGGGAGCAAGGATTTGGCTGCAAGAAAGCCTCAGCCTTGGACATGGCCACCTGACCCACTGACTGGTCAGCTGAGGCTCTGGGTTCAGCATATATGCATACACACACTCTTAATAGTTACTAGGGAAAATAATGCTTCTGTTATAGCACTTGACAGAGGGGCACGTGAGGAGGAAGACCCTCTGGGTCACAGGAGCAAAAAGTATTTCCGTGGCTTGTGGGATTGGCAGAATGCTTGTGGCAAAAATTCTAATTTTCAAAATTGGGGTCCTTTACCGTTGTTAATATACAATGTGTACTTGGAGACTGGGGTATCCATCCCTTAATCAGAGGAGAGACAAAAAGCATGCGTTCACACTGGCTCCCATATCCACCTCCCCACTCTTCCTTTCCAGTCACATAGTTCCTCATGTGGGGATAACGTTGGCGTGGACTGTCCAGGCTGGCCTCAGTCAAGAAGGTTCATGTCTGACCTGTTATTGCCCTGGTAGAATTGGGCGGGTTAGTCTTCACAGTAAGCATCTGTGGGATCAAGCCAGGACAAGAGGGTAGATAACTTGGTGGAAAAGGAGTCTGCTTGCAAACTTGGTGAGCTGTATTCAATCCCCGGAAGCTCACATGGTGGAAGGTATGAACTGACTTCTACTTTCAAAAATCGTCCTCTGGAGAGAAATGAACATAAGCCCCATCAACAGCATGAGATCCGAAAGTTGCACTATAAATCACCATGACAACAGGTGACCACCAGCCTAATAGTGGCAGGAGCGCCAAGGAGACAACCAACAGCTTTCTGATGGGACTCAGGACCCACCTGTCAGAATGTTACCCATCCGTATTGCTGCAAACTAGAACAAGAACCTGAAAAAAGGGAAGGAAATAGATCCACAGGGAAGACAGCCAATCAACCTATAGGTGGGAAGAGAGTACATCAAACTGCTCTGTAGGCACCTGTTATTATACCATAGAGTGGGAACCCACGGTGGAAACCTTTGGGTCTAAAGCTGGATGAGAGAAGGGAAATGCACATATTAGGGAGGTGGCCTGAAGAGAGGTAACATTATATTACGGAGGCCTGAGCCGCCACAGTAGTAGACAAGCCAGAGTGAACCCTAGTCCATAAAAGCATTCAGGCGGAAGGGTGTGATGGAATGGGAGGGAAAGGTGAAGGGAGGAAGGGGATGGGAGGGAGGGACAGGGACAGAAGCTGAGATGAATATTCAATATGCTTGTCAAAATAGAAAAAACGTTGAAAAAGTTGTCCTCTGACCTCCACCTGTGCACCATGGCATGTGTGTGCTCTCTCGCTGTCTAGTGCTTTCTCACTGTCTATTGCTCTCTCGCTCTCTGTTGCTCTCTCGCTCCCTATTGCTCTCTTGCTCTCTATTGCTCTCCCGCTCTCTATTGCTCTCGCTCTGTTCTCTCTCTCTCATTTACAGGCAAATAAAATACATTTAAAAATACAGGATGTGTGCATTGGGAAATACTGTCTTTGCATGTGTATATGTTGGGGGGGCACATGCATGTGTGTACTCATGTGTGTGGAGGCTAGAGGTCTATTTTGAGTGTGTTTCTCAATCATTTCTTCATCTTACTTTTTGAGGCAGGGTCTCTCTCCACACCTGAAATTTACCAATTCACTTAGATTGGCTGGCCCACGAACCCCAAGAATTTGTTTGTCTCTCTGCCTCCCCAGTGCTGGGATTACAGGCAAGCACTCCCACATCTGGCTTGTGGGTGCTGGCGTCTGGACTCAGGTCCTCACGCATGCACAGTAAAGCAGTCTACCAAGTGAGTCATCTCTGCAGCTCCAGGAAATAGTGCCTTTCTAACCAAAGAGGCCTCAGGCTGGGGGTCCTACATCCCATCTACAGGGGGCTCCATCTCACAGCTAGAATTGGATTGGTGCGTAAGTAGAAGGACTTCTGAGGCCAGAAGCAGCTTTAACTGTGTCCCTCTATGAGATAAGAATGACAACAGCCTCTTTAGCTGTTTTCTGTAAGAATTCTACAGACCTGTGTGGTATCTTGTAAAAACAAACAAACAAAACACAACAAAAAACACAGAGAAACACCTTGTAAACTCATGATGTCATCTCCCTAGAGTGCAGAGAGAATTCTGTTGCATGCTTCTCTAACAGTCCATACAGATAGCTGATTAGCGTTCAGGAACACTTTGCAGAGGCAAGTCTTGTCCTTTATCTTGACAGAAGTGGTTTCAAAAAAGTAACCAACCCACCTCTCTCTTGCTCTTTCTCTCTCTTTCCCTTTCTCTGTCTTTTTTCTTCCTCCTTTCCTTCCTCCCTCACTCTTTTTTCTTTCTTTTTCACTCTTATTGTAGGAAGGACATGTGTGCCCGTGGAGGTCAGAGGACAACCCTGTGGTGCAGGGTCTCCCCTTCCCCTCTCCATGGGTTCCAGAGATTGAACTCAGGTGCTCATGCTTGCCAGCAAGCCTGCTGAGCCATCTCTCTGGCTCTCCAAACACCCTCTCCACCCAAAATAACATGTATTTCCCTGTTCCTACCAAACCAAACCATGTTGAAGGATGCCCTCAAAAGTCCTTCAAGCAAAGATATAAAATGCAAATGGGGAGTTGGAGTGCAGTTCAAGAGTGTCTGCCTACCTCCTATGTTCCTGGGTTGGCAGAATCAACATCGTAAAAATGACCATCCTACCAAAGGCAATATACAGATTCAGTGCTATACCAACTAAAATCCCAAAGCAATTCTTTAAAGAAGTTGACCAAACAATCTCAAATTCATATGGAGGCACAAAAGATCCAGGATAGCAAAGACAATCCTGAGTAATAAAAACACTGCTGGAGGTATCACCATACCAAACCTTAGTCTGTACTACAAATCCATAGTTATAAAAAACAGCCTGGTATTGGCTCCAAAATAGACACACAGATCAATGGATAAGAGTCGAAGACTCAGATATAAGCCCACAAAATTACAGCCATTTGATCTTTGACAAAGGGGCCCAAAAAATCCAATGGAAAAAGAACAGTATCTTCAACAAATGGTGCTGGCAAAACTGGATCTCCACATGCAGAAGATTAAAACTGGACCCATACTTGTCACCATGTACAAGACTTCATTCCAAATGGATCAAGGACCTTGATATAAGGCCAGAGACTATAAAAGGGTAGGGAACTCCCTCGAGCTGATTGGGCTAGGCCAACAGTTCCTAAACAGACATCCAATAGCCCAGTCACTGCTACCAACTCTCAACAGTTGGGATCTGGTGAAATTAAAGAGCTTCTGTTCAGTTAAAGAGATTGTAACATGAGCTCAAAGGCAACGCACAGAACAGGAGGAAATCTTCACTAACTACGTATCTGATAGAGCTCTATTATCCAGAGTGCACAAAGAACTTAGAAAACTAAACACTAAGGAAACAAATGGCCCAATTAGAAAATGGGTCCTGATGTGCTTTTATCACAAGACTCTAACAGCTTTTTGTCTCTGGCCAGGGGGTAACATACAATGCCCACCAGGATGGAGTGAAGGGCATTGCAGGAGCAGCAAAACTGCAAAAGAAAATCAACAAACCACAATCCAGAACTTCAGAGACTCTATATCAACCACCTAGAACTAGGCCAGCTTAGTCTCTCCCCATCTTGAAGCTCAGGGAAATTTGCGGAAGAGGGGGCGGTAAGAGTGTAAGAGCATAAGGATGGGAGGAGCAATGATATGTAAGATACTCTATACTAGTTAGGGCTGAAGCAATCATAATTGGACTTTGCATGCCCTGCGCATTGTCCAACACACTGTTGACCTCACAAAGTCTAACATCTGCTAAAGGCACCAAGATCCTTGGAGGCAAAGGATTGGCAGCCACAGCAGTATTCCTATACCTAAGGGGAACACGGGAAAAGGTTCGGGAAAGGCCACTGGGTCCTTGTGCGTCATCGGAGAGGAGGGCCCAGAGGAAAATCAGACATGCACAAGAAAGGACTCTCTGGGAATTGGGGTGGGAGGCACTGGGGGATGGGGAGGGAGAGAGGTGGGGAGGGGAGCAGGGGGTACGGGGAAGGAGGAGGGAGGGAGGGAACTGGTGTACCTAATAAGTTTCTATGAGCTGAAATAAAAAAAAAAAAAAGAAAATGGATCCTGGAACGTAAAAGAAACTTTACCAGGGATGAAATTAAAATGTCTAACAAATATCTTTAAAAATGCTCCACATCCTTAGCCATCAGGGAAATGCAAATCAAAACTTCCCTGAGATATCATCTCACCCCTGTCAGGATGTCAAAAATCCACAATACAAACAACAACAATGCTGGAGAGGATGTGGGAATGCAGGCTCATACAACCACTCTGGTGAGCCGTCTGGAGATTTTTAAAGAAATTAAAGATTGAAATGCCATATGACCCTGCGATTCCACTTTTGGGAATAACCCCCCATATAGCAAAAATTCACTTCGATAGCACAAGCAAAACCATGTTCATAGCAGCACTGTTTACAATAGCAAAGTCATGGAATCAACCCAAATGTCCAACAGTTGAGGAGTGGATAAGGAAAAGGTGGTATATCTATACAATGGAGTACTACTCAGCCATCAAAAATGATGAATTACTGGAATTTGCTGGGAAATGGATGGAATTGGAAACAATTATATTGAGTGAAGTTTCTCAGACACAGAAAATTAAGTGCCTTATGTACTCCCTAATAGGTGGCTCCTAGTACGAAACACACTTAGAGACACTCAAAGATAAATCTCTGTAATAAGTACAGTAATTGCTAAGATTATGAACAGGAGGGATGGGGAAGGAGGGCCACACCAGTAACAAGGAGAGAGAGAACCATGTTACAGCAGAGAAAATAGGCCACCATCAAGGACTGCAAGTATGTAATGAGACATCTGGTTAAGTTCACAGACTTTCCTTCTGATCATTTACGACTGATGGGGTGTGATCTTACCAGAAGGGAGGGCATATAGTCTGGCAGATAGAAAGTAACCATTTCGCAGATGGGTGATTGACCCCTCCTTCACCGCTTTTCCTACTTTTATTACATGTACCTTTGAATATACTCTTATAACAAGACTCTAATTTAACAGGTTTTTATCTCTGGCCAGGGGTGACATCCAATACCCATCAGGGTGGAGCCAAGGGCATTGCAGGAGCAGCAAAACTGAAAAAAATAAATCAACAAACCATAATCCAGAACATCAGAGATTCTATATCAACCACCTGGAACTAAGTCAGCCTAATCTCTCCCCATCCTGAAGCTCAGGGACATTTGCAGAAGAAGGGGCGGTAAGATTGTAAGAGCACAAGGATGGGAGGAGCAATGATATGCAAGATACTCCACACAAGTTAGTGCCGAAACAATCATATTTGGACATTACATGCCCTATGCAATGTCCAACACACTATTGACCTCACACAGTCTAGAATTTGCTAAAGGCACTAGGATCCTGGGAGGCAAGGTATTGACAGCCACAGTAGTGTTCCTATGCTTAAAGGGAACACAGGAAAGGGTTCTGGGAAATGCCACTGGGTCCTTGCACCTCATTGGAGAGGAGGAGCTAGAGGAGAGTTTGGCATGCACATTAAAGGATGCTCCAGGGTTGGGAGGGAGAGGCACTGGGGGATGGGCAGGGAAAGGGGAGGGGAGGGGACACAGGGGGATAGGGTATTGGAGAGAGGGAGGACCGGTGCACCTGTTAAGTTTGTATGAGTGGAAATAAAACAAAAAGAGTGTCTGCCTAGCATGCAGGAAACTCCCTAGCATCCCATCAACCTTGTGTGGTGGTGCACATCTGGTGATGCCAGCACTCAGGAGGTGGAGGCAGGAAGATCAGAAACTCAAAGTCATTCTTGGCTACATATTCAGTTCAAGGCCAGCTGGAGCTGCATAAGACCTAGTATCTTGCATATCATTGCTGCCTGTTTTTTCCTGGAAAGCGCCGTCCTTGTGAGCACTAAACTTGCCTTTCATGTTCAGACCCACTTGAACCCAGCCAGGGCCTCACATCCCTACTGTCAATCTCCCAGGGCCAGGTCTGACCATGTCACATCTCAGGTTTTCTTCACTCCCTGCTGGGTGCCTGCCATGGAGAGATGGGGGGAGGGAGTAACCAGAGGTGGCCCAGGTGTTTAATCAGGTATAGTGTGGGTTTTGTTTTGTTTTGTTTTGTTTTGTTTTGTTTGAAACAAGGTCTTACTATGTAGACCAAGCTGGCTTCAAACTCAGCTGTGGAGCCCAGTCTGGTTTCAAGCTCATTATTCTCCTGCTTCCACCTCCCCAGTACTGGGGATTATGAGTTGTGAGGTGAGGATCTCTGTGGAAGTCACTTCTCTTCTCTTTAAGAGTATTTATTTACTTTTTTATTGAGAGAGAACGGGAGAATAAATATGCATGCCATGGTTCACGGGCTGATTTTAGAAGTCTGTTCTCTCCTTCTACCATTTGGTCTTCTAGAATCAAACTCAGGCCTCCAGGTTTGTACGCAGGCACTTTACCTGCTGAGTTATGTCACCAGGCCAAAATATTTTATTCATGAAAGAGAAAAAGACAGAGAGAAAGACAGAGAGAGAGACAGAGAGAGAGACAGAGATGAGAGGAATGCAAGCACGCATACATGCCATAGCTCATGGTGGGGAGTCAGAGAACAATTTTTGGACGTGGAGGTCAGTTGTCTCCTTCCACCGTCTCGCTTCAGGGGATGTCCATCATATCAGTGTAGGATCTTTGGCTGCTTCAGTTGTTTTTGTTTGTTGTTTTTCCGTTTTTCACATATATGTGGGTTATTTGCATGGGTGTGGGCATGTGTGTGTGGGTATGTGTGCACATGCATATTCAACAATGTAGAGGACACAGGCTGATCTCTGGAGTCATCCTCTGTCATTTTCCCGCCTTATTCTTTCTAATAATCCAGAGCTCTCCCATAAGCTACTCTGGCAGCCAGCTGCTCTGGAGATCCCAGTCTCTACCTTCTGAGGCCAGAATTACAATGGAGGGGGCACCACACTCACCTGTCATTTTATATGAAATCTAAAACCTGACTTCCAATGCCCTTGTTTGCACAGCAAGCACCTTGCCTGTTGAGCCATCTCACTGGCCCATGAAACTCTCAAACACACACACAAAGTGCAATCATGTTTCCTGGCTCATTGAAATCTCTGGTGTGATGGAAACAGAGCTCAGAGAGGCAAAGCATCTCTCCCAGGGCCACGCAGCTTGGGGAACGTGGAGACATCTGCTCTTTTTGCCCTTGTCTCTTTTTTTCCTCTGACATTTTATTTTTTTCCTAATCATACAAGCTAAATAGGTACCTATTCCTCTCCCTCCCTCCTCCCCTCCCCAATCTTCCCCCCTTACACTGACCCCTTCCCCCTCCTTTTACCTCCCTCCCTCCCTCCTTCCCCTTCTCCCAGTGCCTCCCCCTTCCTCCCTCCCATCCCCTGGAGCATCTTTTTGTATGAATGCCAAACCTCCCTCTGAGTCCTCCACCCTAGTGAGGGTTCAGGACTCCATAGCATAGCCCGGAGCCCCTTCTTGGGCCCCCGTTAGAATGGTAACCTTATTATGACTGTTAATCCCCTTGCTCTAAGGATCCTACTGCCTGGAGCCTTCTCTCCTGTGATCCATGCTAGATTTTGGGGGGTGTTGACATGTCAGCCATTGTGCAGGTCAGGCAAAGTCCGATTCTGGCTGCTGCAGCCCTGACTTGTGTGGAGCATCTTGCATATTGTTGGTCCTCCCCATCTTTAGGATCTTACAATCTTGCTCGCCCCCTCTTCCGCAAGGTTCCCTGAGCTTTAGGATGGGGAGAGATTTGGCTGGCTTGGTTCCAGGTGATGAATGTAGGTCTTTGTGTTCTGAATTATGGTTTGTTGTTTTCAGTTTTGCTTTTCCTGACCGCTCTTGGCTGCATCCTGACTGGTATCGAAGGTCGCCTCCTGAGGAGCAGGGAGCCGCCCTGGTCTGGGTCCAGGTCTGGGCAGAAAGCCCTTGTCCCTTACAGGCAGAACATATATGAAAACGACCTCACTTCCCATCACATTTCAAACTCAGGCTCATCCTGAAGTCACTTCCTGCTTACTGGCTGGTGATCATTCTCGTGGATCCTCCTTCAGACTGGATCTCTTGTCCTGTCATCTTTGACCCAGTGGGGCCTCTTGATGCCATAGGGCTTCTCTGTGCCTTCCATGCGCTCCTTGTTCGGAGGTACCAGGAAGGGCGTAGTGTCCACATTGTCCCTGAATTCCCCCTTAACACCCCCAGGCATCTTGACTTAGTGAAGAAAGAGCAGGAAGGAAGCAGCATCAGGAACCAGGACTTTCCTGGCTGTCTTGGGGAGAAGTAGAGACAGGTCACAGTGGCCGTCATACAAGCTGAGGTGAATACCCTGACGGAGATACTTTGAATGTCGTCGTATCATTAGGTCTTCGTGTCCATCAGTAGCAAACAAATAGATGACTTCCCCTTTTAAAAAAATTATTTTATTTATTTATTTAGTGTGTGTCAAAAGGCACTGTGTGGTGCTGCGGAGGCCCAAGGGTGATCATCCTGGTCTACCTCTTTTTTTGCTTCTCCTCTGGGATTTCCCAGGTTCTGCCCACCAGGGCTGCAAGTGCAGACCGCTGCCTTTCTTTGGCTGATATTTTTGCATGGGACCTGGGATCCAAACTCAGGTTCTGCCTGAGAGGCAGAGTCTTAACCCTCAAGCCATTTCTCCAGCCTGTCAAGAGATCATTTCTTTTTTTGTTTGTTTGTTTTGTTTTGTTTTTGTTTTGTTTTTTTTATTAAAAATTTAATTATACATTTTAAAATTTTTTACCAGTTCCCTCCCTCCCCCTCCTCCCCCGCAACCGCCGCGCGCCGAAGAACGCCGACCTTTCTCCCCCTCCCCATCCCCCAGTGCCTCCCCCCCAATTCCCAGAGAGTCCTTTATTGTGTAAGCCTAACTCTCCACTGGGTCCTCCTCTCCGATGACATATAAGGACCCAGTGGCATTTCCATAAGCCCTTTCTCTTGTTCCCCTTAAGCATAAGATCACTACTATGGCTGTCAATCCCTTCCCTCCAGGGGTCTCAGTGCCCTTAACAGATGCTAGACTTTATGAGGGCAACAGTGCGCTGGACATTGCGCAGGGCATGCAAAATCCCATTATGATTGCTTTGGCCCCAACTATTGTTGAGAATCTTGCAAATCGTTGCTCCTCCCATCCTTTTGCTCTTACAATCTTACCGCCCCCTATTCCGCAAATGTCCCTGAGCTCCAGGATGGGGAGAGATTAGGCTGGCCTAGTTCTATGTGATTGATATAGAATGACTTCCCCTTTTTAAAAAAAATTATTTTATTTATTTATTTAGTGTTTGTCAAAAGGCACTGTGTGGTGCTGCGGAGGCCCAAGGTGAATCATCCTGGTCTACCTCTTTTTTTTTTGCTTCTCCTCTGGGATTTCCCAGGTTCTGCCCACCAGGGCTGCAAGTGCAGACCGCTGCCTTTCTTTGTCTGATATTTTTGCATGAGACCTGGGATCCAAACTCAGGTTCTGCTGAGAGGCAGAGTCTTAACCCTCAAGCCATTTCTCCAGCCTGTCAAGAGATCATTTCTAAACCCTGAAAACCACCAAATGTTTCTCTGCCTTTCTCACCTCATACATTCCTCAATCAAAGACTATGACACAGAGATCGGAAGATCCAGTGCTGGGATTACAGGTCTGCACCACCATGCCTAGATTTTTCTTGTATGGGGAGGCAGGAGATCCGACTCATGCTTTCACGGCAAGCACTTTAAAAACTGAACCATCTCCCCAGTGCTCCCCTCCCCGATCTCGTTTCCTTTTAAGATTTGGTCTTACTGTGTAGCTTAGGATGGCCTTGAACTCGGATCCTCCTCCTGATCTCAGCCTCAGGACTCTGGGGTCACAGGCGTGTGCCACTGCTGCTCCAGGTACAACAGCAGACAGTGTTCACCCATCATCCAGTAGATCACACTGACTCGTGCTGGGTGTTTCCTCAAGTCACCTTGGACAGCTCAGTGGCTTTCTCTCCTCCCACCCTCTCCCTCCTCCCCACACCTCTCCATCCTCCTCTCTATCTTCTTTTCCATCCCTCTCCCTCCTCCCTCTAATCCCTTCTCCTGCTCCTTCCCATCCCCCCTTCTCTCCATCTCTCTTCCTCTCCAGCCTTCATCCTCCTCCCCCATTACTCTCCCTTCTCCTCCCCATCCATCTCCCTCCTCCCCACCATTCTCCCTCCTCTTCTCCCCTCCTCCCCTCCTCCCCTAATGCTCTCTTTCCTCCTCATATCCCTTTCCCTCCTCCTCCACCCCGTTTATTGTTCTTCCTCTCACCTCAGAGACTCAAGGAACACTAGCGTTGATTTCAAATTTGCATCCAAACTTAGGGTCTCTGGGGTGCCCCTCAAATTCCCTAGTGTTTCTGTCCCTCCCCCTCCTTCCCATCCCTCTCCTGGAAGCTGCAAACAGCAGTGATTAATATAAGCTTCCTTTGTTGTTTGTCTTCTGACAGTTTGACTATTGTCCAGTTTCTGTTGCTTCTGCTTCACATGTATGGAAGTCAGCACGAGATGAGGCCCAAAGTCCACTTTGAAAAGGAAACACATAGAGCATCCTAGTCAGACCAAGATGCACTTCACTGCTCCTGAACACAGGGTGCCTGCCTTGCCTAAGAGCTGGGTTTCTTTCCAATCATTCTAACCAGAGTAGGGGCCAGCAGTTCTCCTTCCAGCAAGATGGCTCAATGTTAAGCCCCTTGCTCCCAAACCTAGAGATTTGAGTTTGATCTTCAGAAGCTACGAAGCCATGACTGGTGACACTGGAAGATTCAGACTCCCCCAGCTGGGTATCGTCTTGAGGATGTGCAGGACTCTGACACCAGACTGCAGCTCTCTCAGTGACCACCCTCAGCATGCGGTGTCCCAGTCCCTCTCCCACGCTTCTGCCTGGAAACTTTTCCTGTTCCCCCAAAACAACATCTCTCAGGCGGCATCCCTGACAATCCGAACCACAGAGTAGAAACAAATTAGTTCACAGGACACAAAAGCTAAAAGCTTTTTCCTTAGAGGAAAGAGATCCTGGTAGAGTGTGTGGGGAGGCTGGGTCTGAACCCACTATGAATCCAGACTCCTTTCTCTCTTCAAGGAAGGCAGCGATACAGGGGAAGGGACTGATCAGGGTTCAAATCCTTGTTGCCACGGTCTCCCTAGATGTTATAGGAGTCCCAGCAACTCCTTGGACCTGTGCCGCATCTATCTGGTGGGCGTGGCAGGCTGGCCATCTAGAGGACTGAGTAGTTCCAGGGAAGGGCACGTGCTCATGAGACTACATGGATGACATATGCGGTCTCTGTCTATTATTGCTCATTTTTGTTATTATAAACACCTTCCTCCTGGATTCTTACTCCCCTCTTCTGTGTGTGTGTGTGTGTGTGTGTGTGTGTGTGTGTGAACTGGATTCAGTTAGGGTCCCCTTGTGTGACTCTGGGGTTAGCATCACCTCTTGATGTCTCTCCATGGACGTACAACTAGATATTTTGTTCCCTCCTCTCAAAGCTGTGGGTTGCCTATTGCTTACCAGTACTGTGTGGAGCCCCATGGGTTGCTCCTCAGTTTACAGCTGGCCATGGCCAAGAAGGTTCCCTGTCGACTTAACATCAGTTACCACCTCTCTTGTAGGCTCATGATTTCCATGGCCCAGTTGTTGTGGGAAGGTGGCACATCCCACCCTTTCTCTCCATCTTCTGGCTTTTATATTCTTTCTGTCCCGTCTTCCACAGAGGTCCCTGAGCTCTTAGGAACAGAGACACAGGGTCTTACTGTGTAGTCTTGGCTAGCCTAGAACTCTCTGTGCAGACCAGACCAATCTGGAACTTGCAGCAATCCTGCTGCCTCTGACTCCTGAGTGCTGTGACACAGGCATGGGCCACCCCACTTCACTTTGGAATGTTTTCAAGAGTCATCTGTGTTAGGAGCTGAGGAGACAGCTCAGTTGATAAAATGCTGGTGAGGACTCCCAGCATGCACATAGAAAAGTTGGGTGCGACAGCACAATCCATATGTTGGGAGACAGAGATGGGAGGAGCCAAGGGCTTGAGCAGCCAGTCTGGCCAAATCAGAGTGCTCCATGTTCAAGGAGAGGCACAGATAACACATGAAAATGGGAAAAATAGATAAAACACATGCTCTCAAACCTGGAGACCCTAGTTTGATTCACAGAGGCCCACATGGTGGAAAGAACTGACTTGTGAAAGTTGTCCTCTGAAGTCACCTGTGCACCACCACATGGTCTCTCTCTCTCTCTCTCTCTCTCTCTGTCTCTCTCTCTCTCTCTTCTCCTCTCTCTCTCTCAAATGAGTAAAAAAAAATATTTTGAAATGAAGAAAACCACCCACAGAAGTGCTTTTTTGTAGTGACTTTAGTGACAATCTCCTACAAAAATGCAAGTGGACTTAAATCCATGTGTTGGGGGTGTGTGTGCAGGATTCCTTGGTGTTATGGTGTGTGGGTGTGTGTAACAGTGAAATCAACAGGTCCCGAACCCATTAGTGCCTTTGAATTTTCCTAGCAGTTTGAGGGTGGGTGGTGGGTGGGTGGTGAGTAGGTGGGTGATGGGTTCTTTTGAGTAGATGAGGAAACAAGAGGTCCAGCGCCGTGAAGCAACTTGTCCATGGAAGCGCAGGATGTCACCATCTGAAACACAGGCCATTGTTCCTGTGAGCTCTGAGCACAGTCGTGCTGTGTGATCGACCTATGAGCTCACTTCCTGGCTGGGTCCCTCATGATTAATAAGCATGACAAGAGTGGAGGTGCTGTCAGTAGCTTCTCTCGTGGCTGTGACCAAATTCCCAACAACTTAAGACAACTTAAGGGAAGATTAAGGCATGGCTGCAAGCTGGCACCCACAGACCCCTGCCACTTGGAATGATGGACTCCCAGCTATTGTTGAAAAGACATCAGAGGTCTCCCTCTGGGGCGTGAGGACTGTCAGATTTGCTCTCTCTCTGGGGTGTATTAGGATATAGACTTTGCCAATTCAGCATCTTTGCAGGGAGCACAGGAAGCTGTATTTTTTCCAAGTTCCCAGTGCTTTCAAGTTGGGTACTTTGAGGATAGGCAATTGGAGAGGTGAAGTTGCCTGCTTGTAAACCTGGATGACAACGTGAGTTTGATCTCTGAAAGCCCACGTGGTGGAAGAAGAACCAATTTCTGAAGTTGTCCTCTAACCTCCACACGTGGCATATTCTCTCTCTCTCTCTCTCTCTCTCTCTCTCTCTCCCAATCTCTCTCTTTCTCTCAGATGAATAAAGATACTTTAAAAGAGCAGGTAATCATTGAAAACTACCTGATGTGTCCCATGTTTTCAGTCATTTCCTACAAAGATGCATTACTATGGAAAGTTCCAGAAATCATACACTTGGAATCTAGTTGATCATCGTCATTATTTTAACTCCCTCCACCAGCTGGGATGTAGTTCGGTTGGTCGAGGACCCACCTGCATGCATGAAGCCCTGTACTCAAGCTGCAGTCAATCCCCAGCACTGCATAAGCTGGGGGTAGCGGCACACAATGTTAGACCAAAACTTGGGGGACAGAGGCATGAAGATGAGGAGTTCAGGGTCATTCCTTGGCTATGGAGTGAATTTTGAGGTCAGCCTGGGCCACATGAGACCCTGTTTGGAAAAGAAAAATCTTTACTTCTAGTCCCCTTCCCTGGAGCCCTGTCCACCTGTCTGTCTGGAGGTGCTTGTGATAGGATGTGAATCCACTGTTTCTAGCTATTGGTTTGCCGGATTCAAACTGCATAGATCAGCTATGAGGTAGACAGGCGAATCCTAACAAAGGGAAGCTCCCATGCTTCTTGGAAAATCCTGGGGTGAGTCGGGTGACTCTGAGCTGGCTTTCTCCTGAGAGTAGTAGGGGAAAATATCAGAAATCACCACTGGGCTGACCACAAATTATGAACATGAAGAGTTGGAAACTCCCTAAATGTCTGTCTAACATCCCTGTGGGATTTAACTGAAAGGCACTATCTCCATGAGATGAAATTTTTAATTAAAAATTTTGCATATACAAAGTGACTTTATGTCCTTGTCCCATCCCCCTTCCCCATCCACCTCCTTTCTCCCCCATCCTCTCCTCTTTCAACAATCTAGTCATGTCCCTCCTGCCCGCATGTCCCTGTGGGACATGTGTGGACCACAGGGCTCTCTTGGTGGTGCCTGAACCTAGTAAGGGACCTGACTTCTGTGGTCGTATAAGTGGCTCTTCAGTGGGCAAACCAATGGGTAGGGAAGCTCCCTTCTCTTTTCAGCACCTGCCCCAAAGTCTTTCCCTGAATGTAATTGTTTCCTCTCTCTCTTCCTTTCTCTTTCCTCCCTCCTTCCCTCTCTCCTCCCTTCCCTCCTTCCTTCCTCTTCTTCTCCTTCTTCCCTCTTTGTCTCCCTTCCTCCCTTCATTCCCTGTTTCTCTTCCTCCTCTCCCTCTCTCCCTTCCTCCCTTTTTCTGTCCCTTTCTCCCTCTCTCACTCCCACCCTTCTTTCATCCCTCCCTCTCTCCTTCCCTTCCTTATTTAGCACCTTCCAATCCTTCTTTCCTTACCTCCTTCCCTCCCTCCCTCCTTTCTTAGGACTTGATTCTAGACAGGTGCTCTCCACTAGCCATGTGGCCATCACTGGGGAATTCCAGGCAAGCTCTTTCCTTCCCTGAGCCCCAGCCCTAACCCTCCTCTGGCTTAATTCATGCACTGGAACTTGAGCTCCTCAGTGCTAAGGTAGGGCGTAGACACCTTCTCTAGGGAACTGTTGTGGACCGCTCCCCTTGCCTTTCCTGATGCTCTTTCTTGCTCTTCCACCTTTCATCTTGAGTGATGCATTTTCCTGCAGCCGGGCAGATGTGGTGCTATGAAAGTGCACTTCTGGAATTGTGAGCCAAAATCTCCTATTTTCCGGGACCGAAAGAGAACTGGAGTAAAACCTATCTGTTGCAGTTCGCCTGCATCGTGCTGGTAAAATCATGACAAAATAGCTTAAGGGAGCAAGGGTTTGAATTTTCTCTTACGACAGTCTGGTTACAGTTCCTTGTGCACCTTGGCAGGAGAGCCCACACAAACACCACAGGGCGAGGAATTGGCCACGTTATAGCCACAGGGCCACTGAGAGAAGACAATTCCCACTTGACAGATGACAACTCTCTCGACTAGTTCACTCCATCTTATCCACCTGCCCAGAACAAGTCCATCCACCATAGGTTGGACTTTTCCTATCAACTAGACAATCTCTTGTAGGACTTAACTAGTGAACTTAACCACTAATTCTCAATAAATGTGCCCAGAATTCAAGCCCTCAACATTAGGTTGACACTTGTATCTAACTATGATACCATCTCTACCACAAATATGGTTGAAATGAGGACAAAAAAATGTATTCTCCAGGGACAAGGTAAGTGATGGGGGTTGGTTAGTACTCAGGGATGTCACGTGGTGCTTGGTCACATGCCCCGTGGCTGCCCCTTTACCCTACCCTGTGTCAGACTGCAGCCCCAGGACTGGAGAGCAGGCCCCATGGCTGTTCATCTTACTGAAGGCTGAAAAGCCTCAGGAGAGGAGTAAGGTGGTATTCAACCTGACTTTTTAATACAATACTCTGGGTAGTTAGTTTGAGCAACAGAATCAATTCTGCCCCATTCACCCTCTGGGCCTCATTTTTCTCTCTCTCTTCATAGATGGCAAATCAGACTCAGATGACCTTGAGTGATGGCAGCCAGGCCTTGTCACTGCCAACCCCATCCAGGGAGACTTCCTTCACTCTCCTCTCTGCTCTCCCTCCCTAGGAATAAGAAAAATGCCTCACAATGAACGTCCAGGTTCCCTTAGGCTCCCCATACTGTACTCTGGTTACAGTCTGAAATGCAGAGCCCCTGTATGGTGAGGAATGGAACACTCCCCTAATGGACATATGCTCTATAAGAATCACAAAAATATTCTATGTCCCCCACCTGTCTGCAGTGTCGCTGTGCTTGTTAGAAAGAAGTCTCAATTAGAGGCTGGAGAGGTGGCTCAGGGGTTAAGCTTCTGCCTTGCAGGCAGAAGGTCCTGAGTTCGGATCCTAGACCCCACTAGTAGACACAGGCAGAAGCGGGGGCGGCCTTCGTTTCTTGTCCTGGTAGGGCAGAGTGTGTGAATCCCGGAGCAGAGTAAACAGGAGGAGGTGGAGGCAGTCCATGGTGGTTCCCGAATTCACCCGTGGTTCTACACACACACACACACACACACACACACACATGCACGCACACATGCACGCACGCACGCACGTGAGTGCATAATTGAATAAATAAAAAAATTTAAAAAACGAAAGAAGTCTCAATTAATGAAAGGTTAAACAGAGCCCCTGTATGGTAAGGAATGGAACACTGCCCTAATGGACATGTCCTTCTGCCATGAACACAATACTGCTGAGCCATACCCCTAAGTTCCTCACTGGGGGATTCTAGGCAGTTTCTCTACCACTGGGTATACGCTGAGCCCCTCACGAGGTATTCTAGGTAGTGCTGTACCACTGACCTACACCCTCAGTCCCTTCCTGTGTGCTCTACCAATGAGCCACTCACAAGTCTTTTTTTTTTTGCCTTTTGAGACAGGGTCTCATTAAGTTGCTCAAGTTGATCTTGAACTCACTCTGCAGCCCAAGCAGATCTTGAACTTGTGATCTTCTTGCCTCAAGCTCCTGTGCAGCTGAGATGATAGGTGTGTGACACTAGGCCTTCCCCCACCTACAACTCCTGTGTGTGTGTGTGTGTGTGTGTGTGTGCGTGTGTGTTATGCTTGAGTGTTGCAGTTTATTGCATGTAGCTGTTACAGTGAGCATACATGTAGAGGGAGTGGGCATGCGTGTGCCAAGGTGCACCCATGAACGTAGAGGATAGCCTTCAGGTGTCATTCCTTGCCTTTCCACCTTTGCCTGAGACCAGATTCTTCACCTTTGCTGTGTAAACCAGACTGACTAGCCCAAGGACTTCGGGAGATTCTCAAATCTCCACTTCCCATTTCCTGTAGGAACATTGGGGTTATAAACACCGCACTGCATTTGTCATTCATTGGGATCTGGGCAAACACTGTGCCATCTCCCTAGGCCCCCTCCACCTGCAACTGTCAACCTCAGTTTCACAAGTCCACAAGCATTTTCTCTGTACTTCTCATCTCCCTGCCTCCCTTGAACTCCCACAGTGTTTCAAGTCTCTCTCCGAGAAGTTACAACAGTCTGTGCAATGTGGGCTTATCTGCCTCTCAATCAGTGGAGGGCTGGGGAGACAGCTCAGTTGATAAAGCACTTTCCTTCCCAGTGTGAGAAGCTGGATTTGACCCCTAGGTCCCACAGGCATAGAGGTACATGGGGAAGATAGAAACAGGCAGATTTCTCGGGTCTGCTGTCCAGCCAAACAGCCTAGCAAATCAGTGAGCCCCAGGGTCAGTACGAGAGCCTGTCACAAACAGCAAGGTAGGGCAAGG
>JALPQD010001224.1:0-10276 GCA_023101885.1 Typhlomys cinereus | reverse complement strand
ATTGAACTCCTCCAGGATTTCTCCTTTTATTATTTTTTTATTTTTTAACATTTTATTATTATTTTGTTCATACAAACTTAATAGGTAGACCAGTTCCCTCCCCCTTCCTCCTCCCCCTGAAACTCCTGCTCCCCTTCCCTCCCTCCCCGTCTCCCAGTGCCTCCCCCCCAATTCCCAGAGAGTCCTTTATTGTGTATGCCTAACTCTCCTCTTGGTCATCCTCTCCGATGATGTACAAGGACCCAGTGGCATTTCCCTGAACCCTTTCTCGTGTTCCCCTTAAGCATAGGAACACTACTATGGCTGTCAATCCCTTGCCTCCAAGGATCTTGGTGCCTGTAGCTGATGCTAGACTTTGTGAGGTCAATAGTGTGTTGGATATTGCGCAGGGCATGCAAAGTCCTATTATGATTGCTTCAGCCCTAACTAGTGTGGGAATCTTCAGATCATTGCTCCTCCCATCCTTTTGCTCTACAATCTTACCGCCCCCTCTTCTGCAAATGTCCCTGAGCTTCAGGATGGGAGGAGATTAGGCTGGCTTAGTTCTATGTGGTTGATATAGAGTCCTGAAGTTCTGGATTGTGGTTTGTTGATTTTCTTTTGCAGTTTTGCTGCTCCTGCAATGCCCTTCACTCCATCCTGATGGGCACTTGTAAGGATCAGGCCTTGAAATTCATTATCTTGGGTCTGGCTTTTTTTGGCTATTTTCTGTCAGTTTGTTCAGGTTGGATTCCATCATTATGGTGTTACTTCTTTAGGTATAAGAGTTGTCCTCTTGGTTTTTGTTTCTCATGGATTTGTGCTGTGACCTGGGCATTTTTGTTTTATCTCTTAAGAACTTTTTTTTTGTGTGTGTATGTTTTTGTTGGACTGAATTAGACAGTATTACTACACTTGAGCAGTTATATTAATGTTGTCTTGGAGTTGGGTATGCTTGTTTGGTATTGGTATTATTTCCAACATGAGACTATTGAAGTGTCAGTACATCAATTAAGTAGAATGTAATAGACAGGGATTGAAGATTAGTATGGTAGTGCACTTTACAGCTTTACTTCCTTGGTGATATGTGAGGGTGAATGGTATAGTCCCTGAAGTTGTATGGGTTTTTGGGTGGCTAAATGGAAATGTTAAGCTACAGTGAGTAATAATTGAAAGGAATGTGATGGTAAAAATGGTTTATTTATCTTAGAGCTGGATGTGAAGAATCTGTCCCATATGATGGGATGATCATAGAAGACTTCAGATGAATGGTGTTGGCTTCTATCCCTTTGCTTTGGTTTTTACTGGACTCTTTTGAATTCTAAGAAGCAGGAAGTCTGCCCCAGTATGGTTTGGGGGCACAAAAGCTGAGTGGCTGGTGGGGAGTAAAGAAAACCTGGGTTTTTGGACATGGCTTACAGGCCTTCCAAAGAACCAGAAAAGCAGGCTGGCTACTAGTGGGGTGCACAGATGACCTGGGCTCTAGGGTGATTCTGAAAGATCTTCTCCAGTACCAGAGAGGCAGGCTAACTAGTAGTGAGGCACACAGATGACCTGGCCTGGGGTGTGATCTAAGGGCTTAACTGAAGAGCAGGGAATTAATCGTGGTCCTGATCCAGGGCAGAAAAGCAAAGTGGTTAGTGCAGCATACAGATGACCTGGAGCTTGAAGCATGGTCGAGGTGCCTTACCTGAGGAGCAGGGAGTCAGTTCAGGTCAGGATCCAGATTCAAGGGAGAAAGACAAAACCCAACCTTAAGATGCATAATTATTTCATGTGATAATTGAATTTCATAGGGAAATCTTGTTCTGACTGGTGAAGTCCATTTGCCATAATCATTTTGATGTTGCCTCTGCCTGTGTACTTACATGATAGTATAAACAAAGAAATATTCCTACCTTTCCATATAAAGGAGGGGGAACGATTTTATTATCAATGTTAAAGACCTCAGGATCAGTGATCCCAAAGCGCTATTGTAATATCATCTCCATGGAACATATGTTCTGCTTATTTATTGAAATGTCATTGAAATAATATCTATACATTTTATTGAATTATTTTTATCAGCATTGCTCTATGGGAATGAGCATATAGAAAGGGAGTCATAAAAAAAACTGCCATTTCAAGAGTGATGGACATCTTGAAGAAGCATACATGCACATTCATGGAATACCAGAACAAGAATCCAAAATACCACATGTGAGGAAAATTTTCAAATTGTAATAAAGGAAAACTTTTCACATCTAAAGAAAGAAATGTCAATCAAAATACAAGAGACACATAGCACCCCAAACAGATATGACCAAATAGAAACTCACCACAGCAAATAATATTAAAACATTACACATACAGGACAAACTGAACTTGCTAAGAGCTTAAGAGAAAAAATTGTCACTTTTAAAGGTAAATCTACAAAATCACTAAAGATTTTTTCAGTGGAAATAGTAAAAGACAGTAGAGCTTGGAGAGACCTACTTCAAGTATTGAATGAGCACAAATGTCAATCCAGCTGATATACCCATAAAAACTATCTTCAGGATCCAGGGTGAAAGAAAAATTTTCCACCATAAAGACATGGTGAAGGCTTACATGAATACAAACCAGTCCTTCAAAAATGCTAGAAAAGATACTCAAGCTTGAAGAAAAGAACAAGTGTATCCAGAGGACAGAAGGTAATATAATACCACTAAAACCTGCACTTAATAATATACTTATGAAATCCTAAACACAAAAATATAAAATTAAAAGTAATTTCTCCATATAACACTAAATGTCAATGTAATTATCTCACCAATTAAAAGATACAGGTTAAAAACATGGATTAGAAACCAAAACCATGCATCTGCTGCCTTCAGGAAAAATGCCTTATCACAAAAGATAGGCACATTCTAAAAGTAAAAGGTAAGGTGGAGAATTAGAAAAATTATATTGAGTGAAGTATCCAGACACAGAAAATTAAGCATATGTACTCCCTAATAGGTGGATCCTAGTACCTACCAACTTAGAGACACACTCAAAGATAAATCTCTGTAATACTCACATAATTGGAAAGTTTATAAACAGGAGGGAAGGGAAGGAGGGCCACACCAGAAACAAGAGAGAGGGGATCATGTTACAGCAGAGAAAATAGGCCACCATCACGGACTGAAAGTAAGTAATGAGACATCTGGTTAAGTTCACAGACTTTCCTTTCTGACCATTTGCAATCGATAGCATATGATCTCACCAGATGGGGAGGGCAGAAAGAAAGTAACCATTGTGCTATTGGGAGACTGAACCCCCCTCACCTGGTGTCCTAATTTTATTCCATATATCTTTGAATATTCTCATATAACAAGACTCTATTTTAACAGCTTTGTATCTCTGGCCAGCTTATTACATACAATACCATCAGGATAGAGTGAAGGGCATTGCAAGAGCAACAAAACTGAGAAAAAAAATCAACAAAACATAATGCAGAACATCAGAGACTCTGTGTCAACCACCTGGAACCAGGACAGCCTAATCTCTCCCCATTCTGAAGCTCAGGGAAATTTGCAGAAGAGGGGGCAGTAAGATTGTAAGAGCACAAGGATGGGGAGGAGCAATGACCTGCAAGAAACTCCACATAAGTTAGGTCCGAAGCAATCATAATAGGACTTTGCATGACCTGCTCAATGACCAACACATTATTGACTCCTCAAAGTCTACCCTGGACTAAAGGCACTAGGATCCTTAGAAGCTAGGGATTAACAGCCACAATAGTGTTCCTATACTTATGGAGAACACAAGAAAGAGTTCTAGGAAATTCCACTGAGTCCTTATACCTCATCGGAGAGAAGGGCCCTGAGGAAAGTTTGACATACCATTAAAGGATGCTCCAGGGATGGGGGGGGGGAGGCACTGGGAAATCAGAAGGTGGGGAAAGAAGGGGAAAAGGGGGGAGGAAGTTAGGGGTACAGGGAGGTGTGGAGGGAAGGAAGGGAATGGTGTACCTATTAAGTTTGTATAAGTGGAAATAAATATTTTAAAAAAAGGCTTGTCAAAATTCTGTAAGGTAATAAAATCAGGAAACACACAGGAGTAGCAATTATAATATCCAAAAAAGTGGACTTCAAGCCGATGAAAATCATAAGAGATACAGAATGATATTACATTCAGTCACATGAACAATGCACCAGGAACACCTCACAGTACTGAAAATATATGCACCTAATATGGGCTCCTTCACATTCGTTAAGCAAATACTACATCATCTAAAACAAGAAATCAATCCTGAAAAGATAAAACTCAAGGATTTCAATACTACATTCTCAACATGGGATAGATCAGTAAGCCAAAACTCACCAGAGACACATTTTACTTAAACCAAACACTTACTGAAAGGGACAATACAAATCTCTGTAGAATTATTCATCCCAGCACTAAGGAATACACATTTCCTCAGAATGCTATGGAACTTTCTCCATAATAGATCACATACTAGAACACAAAACAAGTGTTCACATACACAAGAAAGTTGAAATTATAGTCTGTACCGTGTGAGATGACCGTGGTTTAAAGCTTGACATTCACAATAGAACAAATAGCAGAAAATACACTAACCCTTTGAAAATAAACACTATGAGGCTAAATGAGAAATGGGTTCCGGAAGAAGTCATAAAGGAAATTCAAGAATTCCTAGAAGTGAACGAAAGTGAAAATACAACATATCAAAATCTGAAACACAATGAAAGCTTTCTTAGGATGTAAGTTTAGAGATCTCAATGTCAATATCAAAAAAAATAGAAACATTGCAAGTAAATAACTTAGCAATGGGCTTAAAAGCTTTAGAGACCGAGACCAACCCAATCCCAAAAGCAATAGAAGAGAGGAGATTAGCAGAAGCAGGGGAAAAATATCTGAAATTGACATAAGGAAAACGATAAAAAGATCAACCAGTCAAAAAGCTGGTTCTTTGAAAAAACCAGTAAGATTGGATCACTTCCAGCTAATTTTACCAAAATCTAGAGAGATAAATCCTAAATTAACAAAATTAGTGATGAAAATGTAATTATCACAATGGATATCCAAGAAATTCAGAGAATTTTGAGATCATATTTCAAAAGCTTATACTCCATGAAATTTCATAACACAAAGTAAATAGATGAATTCTTGAGTAAGCACAACTATTTTAATGGAATCTTGAAGTTTTGAATTATGTAAGTATTCCTATAACTATTTTAAACTATTTCAAAAAATACCAAGAGTAGGAACACTTCAAAATTCATTCTACAAAGCTAATATCATACTAATCCCCAAAACTAATAAAGATATGCTTAAAAAAGAAAACTACAGGCGAATCTCTTTGATGAACATAAATGCAAAGATTCTCAACATAATCTTAGCAAATATCATTCAGAAACATCAAAAAGATCATTCATTGTTATTGGATGTCACTCCCTGGCCAGAGATAAAAAGCTGTTAAAGGAGAGTCTTGTTATAAGAGTATCTTCAAAGTTAGATGTAATAAAAGTAGGAAACCACAGTGATACCCATCAGGATGTAGTGAAGGGCATTGCAGGAGCAGCAAAACTGAAAAACAATCAACAAACCATAATCCAGAAATTCAGAGACTCTGTATCAACCACCTGGAACTAGACCAGCCTAATCTCTCCCCATCCTGAAGCTCAGGGACATTTGCAGAAGAGGGGGCAGTAAAATTGTAAGAGCACGAGAATGGGAGGAGCAATGATATGCATGATACTCCACACAAGTTAGGGCTGAAACAATCATAATTGGACTTTGCATGCCCCACGCAATGTCCAACACACTATTGACCCCACAAAGTCTAGCATGGACTAAAGACACTAGGCTTCTTGGAGGCACCCTTGGAGGGTCCTTGCACCTCATCGGAGAGTAGGACCCAGAGGAGAGTTGAACTTGCACATTTAAGAATGCTCAGTTGATGGGAGGGGGAGGCACTGGGAGATGGGGAGGGAGGTGATAGGAGGGGGGCACAGGGCGGTGGGAGTTTGGAGGGAGGAAGGGGACAGGTGTACCTGTTAAGTCTGTATGAGTGGAAATAAAAAAAATGCAAAAATAAAATAAAGAAAAAAAAAGATCATTCATTATGATTGAGTAGATTTTGTCCCAGACAGAAAAGGTTGTTTCAACATATGCAAATAAATAAATATATTGCATCATGGAAACCTGTCCAAAGTCCAAGACCACATGATACTCTCCATAGATGTAGAAAAAGCTTTTGACAAGATTCAACATCCTTTTATAATCAAGACCATAGAGACAGTCAGAATTGAAGGAACTTATATCAACATAACATAAGCTGAATACAACAAGCCAACATCAAGGATTTTACTTAACTGGGAAAATTTGAAGCATTCCTACTTATATCAGGAACTAAACATTACTATCTATGCTTACCACTTTTATTGAATATTGAAATTGAACTCTTTGCTAGAGACATAAGAGAAGTGAGGGAGATAAGATGGATTCAAAGAAGAAAAGAAGTCAAGATATCTCTATTTGCAGATGACATGATCTCACATAAATGGGACATCCCAAAAACTCCACCAGGAAACTGATGAAACTAATACAGAAATTTAGCAGAGCGGCAGGTCACAAAATAAACATGCAAAAATCAGAGGGCTTTCTACACACCAAGGATGAAAATAGTGAAAAAGTGTTAAGAGAAACAAACCATTTACTATAACCCCTAAAAGAGAAATACCTTGGTATAGATTCCACCAAAGATGCAAGAGACCTTTACAATGAAAACCTTAAAACCCCAAAGAATGAAATTACAGAAGATTCCAGAAGGTGGAAATACCTCCTATGCTGCTGGATCGGCAGAATTAACAACATAAAAATGATCTTCCTACCAGAAGCAATATACAGATTCAAATTCCCAAAGCAGTTCTTTAAATAAATTTACCAAACAATATCAACAGAAGCACAAAAGGCCCGGAATTTCAATAACAATCTTAAGTAACTAAAGCACTGGTGAAGGTATCACTGTACCAAACCTTAATCTATACTACAAATTCATAGTAATAAAAACAGCTTGTTACTGTCTCCAAAATAGACACATACATCAATGGAAAAGGGTTGACGACCCAGACAGAAGCACACAGAATTATAGCTATTTTATCTTTCACAAAGGCCCACAAAAAAATTCAATGGAAAATGAATACTATTTTCAACAACTGGTACTGGTGAAACTGGATACCCACATGCAGAAGATTAAAATTGGACCTGTACTTGTCACCATGCACAAAAATTAATTCCAATTGGATCAAGGACCTTAATATTAGGACAGAGATTATGAAAACCTTATTTGAAAAAGTATGAAATCAGTAGCAATGCTACTGAGTCCTTACTCCTTATTAGTGTGGAGGACAGAGAGAAGTTTGACATTCACACTAAAGGATGCTTCAGAGACTGGGCGGGAGAGGAGGGTACCGGGAGAAAGTATGGAGGGTGCAAGGAGGTCTGGGGAACATTGGAGGGAGGGAAAATAAAAAGTAAACATTAAAAAAAGAAAGAGTATGGAACTCCCTTGAATGGGCTGGGCTAGGTCAACATTTCCTAAAACGAAACCCTGCATAATCACTAGAAACAACACTCAGCAAATGGGATCTTATGACATTGAGAGCTTCTGTTCAGCTAGAAAGATTGTAAACTGAGCAAAAAGTCACACAGAAATGGAGAAAAATCTTCACTAACCACATATCTGATAGAGCTCTATTATCCAGAGTGCACAAAGAACTTAAAAATCTAAACACCAAGGAGACAAATTGTCCAATTCGAACATGGGCCTGGGAACTCTAAAGAAATTTTTCCAGAGATGAAATTGAAATGTCTAAGAATTATCTTTAAAAATCTTCCCTAGCCATCAGGGAAATGCACATCAAAATTTCCTTGAGACATCACCTCACCCTGGTCAGGGTGGTGAAAATCCACAATAAAAACAAAGCATGTGGAAATGCAGACTTATATCACGACTCTGTAGATCAGAAATTGGCGTACATTTATGCAATGGAATACTACTCATGCAACAAAATGGATGGATTAATGAAATTTTCTGGAAATGGATGGAATTAGAAAAATTATGTTGAGTGAAGCATCCCAGAAACACAGAAAATTAGAAAATGTATGTACTCTCTAATAAGTGGTTTTAGTTCCAAACCAAATTTTTTTTGTTTCATAAAGTCTTCTATTTTCATTTTCTTTTTTTATTTTATTACATTTTTATTATTATTTCAGCTCATACAAACTTAATAGGTACACCAGTTCCCTCCCTCCCTCCTCCTCCCCCCCCAACCCCCTGCTCCCCTCCCCTCACTCCTCCCTCTCTATCCCCCAGTGCCTCCCACCCCAATTCGCAGAGAGTCCTTTCCTGTGCATGCCTGACCCTCCTCTGGGCCCTCCTCTCTGATGACATATAAGGACCCAGTGGCATTTCTCTGAACTCTTTCCCGTGTTCCCCTTAAGCATAGGAACACTGCTGTGGCTGTCAATCCCTTGCCTCCAAGGATCTTGGTGCCTTCAGCAGATGCTAGACTTTGTGAGGTCAATAGTGTGTTGGAAATTGCTCAGGGCATGCAAAGTCCAATTATGATTGCTTTGGCCCTAACATGTGTGGAGTATCTTGCAAATCATTGCTCCTCCCATCCTTTTGCTCTTACACTCTTACCGCCCCCTCTTCTGCAAATGTCCCTGAGCTTCAGGATGGGGAGAGATTAGGCTGGCTTAGTTCTATGTGGTTGATTTAGAGTCTCTGAAATTCTGGATTGTGGTTAGTTGATTTTCTTTTGCAGTTTTGCTGCTCCTGCAATTCCCTTCACTCCATCCTGCTGGGTACTGTATGTCACCCCCTGGCCAGAGACAAAAAGCTGTTAAACTGGAGTCTTATTATAAGAGCACATTCAAGGGTAGATGTAATAAAAGTAGGAAACCTCAGTGAGGGAGGGGTCAATCACCCATTTGCAAAATGGTTACTTTTTATCTGACAGACTATATGCCCTCCCCTTCTGTTAAGATCATACCCCCTTAGTTGTAAATGATCAGGAACGAACGTCTGTGAACTTAACCAGGTGTCACATTACTTACTTGCAGTCCTTGATGGAGGCCTATTTTCTCTACTGTAACATGGTCACTTCTCTCCTTGTTTCTGGTGTGGCCCTCCAACCCCATCCCTCCTGTTCATAATCCTTGCAATTACTGTAGGTAATACATAGATTTACCTATGAGTGTCTCTAGGTGGGCTGGGTGGGTTTGGTACTAGAAGCCACCTATTAGGGAGTACAAGTATCCCAAACCAACTTAATGACATATTTGAAGGTAAATCTTTGAAATACGCGCTGCAATCAAAAACGAATATAAACAGGAGGGAAGGGGAATGAGGACCTCAAAAGAGAGGAGATAGGAGATGATGCTTCAACAGAAAAATTAGGCCACATTCATTTCATGTAAGTAACAAGACATGTAGTTCAGCTCACTACCACTTCCTTTCCTGGTCACTTGGGATTGAACAGGTTGGATTTCCCCAATCAGGAAGGATATAGGGACCTGGCATATAAGAGACTGACCCCTCTCACTGCTGTTTCCTACTCCCATTCTTCCATATACATTTGAGTCTCTTCTTATATTGAGATCTTTGTTTAAACAGTCTTTTATCTTTGGTTAGGAGGTGACCTTGAATACCAATTAGGATGCAATCAAGGGCATTCCAGGAAGACCAAACCTGAAAAAAATAACAAGCTATAATTTATTCAACCAAAGGCCCTACATGGTCACCTGGAACCAGACCAGCCTAATCTCTTTCCATCCTAAAGCTCAGGAAACCTTGAGGAAGAAGGAGTGGCAAGATTTAAAGAGCCTAACGATGGCGAGGACCAACATTTTGTAAGATACTCCACCAAAGTTATGGCTGCAACACGTAGGATATATGTCATTGGACTTTGCTTGACCTGCACAATGCGTGACATGTTATCACACCAAAGTGCAGCATAGATCACAGGGAAGAAGTCTTCCAGCAGTAGCATCCTTAGGGCAAGAGGTTAAACAATCATTTTAGAGATCCCATGCTAGCAGGCAATCGAAGAAGGGGCCCAGGGCTATGCCACAGAGTCCTGAACTCTCACTAGTGTAGGCCTCAGAGGGAGGTTCAGCACTCAAGTAAACAGATGCTCCAGGGGATGGGAGGGAGGAAGCAGGAGGGACCTGTAAGTGGGAATTGAGGAAGGGGGTATGAATGAATGGGGAAAATGAGACATATTGCAATGGGGGCAATGGGGAGAGTGAGAGAGGGAGAGTA
>JALPQD010001223.1:0-19960 GCA_023101885.1 Typhlomys cinereus | reverse complement strand
TATACACTGAGTGGAAGGGCTAGGGTGGAAGGACTCAGAAGGAGGTTTGGCATTCACATAAAAGGATGCTCCAGAGGATGGGAGGGAGGAAGGGGGAGGCACTGGGGGATGGGGAGGGAGGAGGGGAGTGAAAGGAAGAGGGGGGACGAGTGTCAATGGGATGACTAGGTGAGAGGGGGATAGAGAGGATGGGATACCTATAGAGCTTGTATGATTAGGAAAAAAATAAAATATGGGAGAAAAAAAATCACTGAACTTCTTCAACTGACCCTTCTCTTGGGATTTCTTCTTTTTTTCTTTCGTGTAAGTGTGCATGGTGTGTGTGTGTCTATGTGTGTGTAGGCTCACATGGATGGGTGTGTCTATGGAGGTCCAGGGTTAATATTGGGAACCATCCTCCATCACTCTTCCACCTTATTATTGTGAGTCTAGAAAACATGCCATTAGGGTTAGTCTGGCTAGCCAACTTGCTCTGGGGATTCTCAGGCTCTGGCTTCTAGAGCTGGAATTAATAAGCAAGCCACCAGTCATACTATGAGCATTTTTATGTAGGGTCTAGGGATCTGAACTCAGGTCCTTTGGCTTGTTAGGAAAAGACTTTAACCACTAAGCTATCTCCTTGGCTGTGTTTCACATTTTCTTTCTTTTTTAAAAAATATTTTATTTTTTTGTTTATTTTGTGTGTGTGTGTGTGTGTGTGTGTGTGTGTGTGCACTGGGTGTGTTCAGTGAGGACCATGGGTGCTTAGGAGTCAGCCCTGATTGCTTCACCCTCCTCTTGCTTCGCTCTTGGATTTCCCAGGCTCCACCCACCAAGGCGGGAAGTACAGACCACCACCATTTCCACCTGGCACTTTTATGTGGGACCTGGGATCCCAACTCAGGACCTTCCGCTTGTGAGACAGAGTCTTAGCCCCTAGGCCATCTCTCCAGCCCTGTGTTCCACATGTTCTAGTTGCTGGTCTGAAGGAGCACCACTCTCGGGGGAAGGATGCCAGTATGTTCTTGGGATTGTCATTAACCTTTTCAACTTCCATCTGGCCAACATAGATGTGGTCGGCTCTGCATCTGCCCAGATTATTCTATCCACAGCTGCCAGTCGATATTATCTAAGGTCGTTCCTGAATCTGACGCTGAATGCTGGCACTGGTGCGTAAGCACCACAGAGGGCATCAAGGTTACCTAGAAAATTCTTAAGAGGGTCTAAATAAGTAAACCAGCCCATATTCTTTAACCTGACTCTTGAGCTTCACTTCGATGCTGAGCTTTGCTTAAGCTTTAACCTTGTAGTAAAATAGTGATCTTTGTGTAAAATGTTTTCCTTTCTCTGCTTCTGTAATCTAGTCTGTCCAGTTGCAGCAGTGAGAAACCTGGGTCACTTGTGAAGGGGAAGAGATTAGGGCTGCTTGGGTAAGAATTACTCAAGGCCATGAAGTTACACTGTGTGAAAGGCAAGTGAAACAAAGAACAGTGCCCAGTTTTTGGAGAAAAGAATTCCCCCTGGGTCAACAGAGGTCATGCCAAGGAACTTAGGAATCCTAGAATGTCCTGTAGCTCCTGCTAAGTGTGGGTTACTTGGGCATATGCATATGGCAAAACTAATTGAACCACTCACTTGAAGATTCGTTCCTTTTTCTACCTGTGAAAAATATCCCACTGAATGATGATCGGTATTTTTAAAAGCACAAAGTGATAGAAAGGGGGAGAGAGATGCGTTATAGACGTAACCATTATTCAAACATTTGATCAACTTTTCTTAAGATTATAAAAAGTTCAATAGGTATATGGTTATTGAGGCTAATTTTTTCACCTATTGACCTTTCGTTAGAGTCCCCACCATGACTTGACACACAACTTAAGGGATTTTTCACTCCAGAATCCTGTGCCCGGCGTGTTGACTTTTCTTGACTCAGTCAGCAGGAAGAGCAAACAAGGGTGAAGGGCTTCTTTCCTTTATCGTGTCCCCTTAATTGACTCATTATCTAACCCTATGTGTCTGAGGACCACTCCTTGCTGTGGCCCAGGTTGCTGGGGTTAGAATGGTTGCTACCCTCAAGAGCCTTCTCTGAGCCATGTGTCTGGACCTCATTGGTAGCCCGTGTGCTACCTACTGGAAAACGAGGCTCCTCCCTGCTTTCCACTGAGCCAGAGTGAGCTGCACAGCACTGTCTAGTTAGTTTTTAACTCCAGTTATTTTCCAGAGTCACCTTTTGACCATCACCAATTCTGGACAAATGTCCTAGAGAGTAAGGGTTGTCAACACTAGGTGAGGGATGCTAGTATTAAACTGAAGCTTCTAGGGAAAAATTAAAAGCCGTATCCACATTATTCTATGAGACTGATTGACTGACTAAAGCTTCAGTGATTGTGGAGAGTTGGAATGTTGCAGGCCCACGGCCAAATTTTCTTGGACTATCTTAGCCCCCTAAATACCCATTTATATAGCCCACCTCTGTATGTGACCAAACATTTTTGCCACTATTAGATCAGTCCTTTCGGAATGTGCAAATCAACCACTGGCTTCCACCAACCCCAAAGCTAAGAATGTTGTCAGATAGCATCTGAGGTCTGTCTCTAACAGAGATCCCCCTCCACCACCCTCACCCCGACCCTGCATGGTTGCTGCCTGCCTACTTGATGCTTCCACCAATGTACACAAAAAGTGCTTTGATTTATGATTTTCTTTGTTCTGTTACCACATATATATCGTAACATAACAAAGAATATATATATATATTTTTTTCACAAAACTGTTACTGTGATGACCGTGGTATTTAGAGGTACTAGAATTCAAGTTCCTAAGCAATGGTCACGTTTGGCTCCAGAGTAAACTATTACTACTTTACTAGTGTCTCTAAACGTCTAGAATTCTAGAAGTTTCTGGAGAGGGAGTGCCAATCCGTATCTTCAGGAAATTTAGTGCCAGTGCACTTGGGGTCGTCTTGAGGGCCCCTAATGGTGGCCCTGGCAAAGTTCCAAAGCTGGGAAGGAAGTCTAGAGCAAATAAGCAGTGCGCTTCGATCTTTCAGGAGTTTTCCCTCCGGTTCAAATTCCTTTCCCTTAACAAGTTGCATCTCAAGGGCTGCGTCTGACTCGCGCTTGACTTAGCAGACTCCTGGGGGGTGTCGCTGTCAGTCAATCAGTCATAAAGATCTTCTAAGGAGACACTTGTGCACTTCCTCCACTCTATTGGACTATGAGACGATTGATCCCAGGAAGCATGGGATTTTCCTAGGAGTTTCATGCAGGGAGAAGAAAAAGGTGGGGCCCAGGTGCCAGGCCCAGGTTGATGAGGGCTACTTCGGTCCCCTGCTAAAAACCTCACCTCACCATAGGATCCCAAAGATGGACTTGGGGGTGGGCCACCGATGTCTGTCCCCGTCTCTCGGCCTGGCCAGTGAATAAATCTCATTTCTCTGCTTTTCACTATTACTTGTTTACTTACTGACTTAATTGACCTACTGAGGATGGGTGCCTGGACGGCACTTGTAAGGGCTGTGGGGAGCAAGCTCTGATCTTAACAGCTGGGGTATCAGGCGAGGATGCCCTTTCTCACAGTTCCTCCAAACTGCAGCCCTGTTAGGAAGTCTACGGGTCTCTTCCCAGGGTAAACAAAGCCCTCCTTCCCCTCCCTCCCGGCACTGGAATGTCTTTGTTCTGGGAAGTTAGCATCTAAGCAGGGTTTTCCCAGGGGCCAATTCCCCCGCTAGCCACACTCTCTCTGGGCTTGTGAGGCGGGCAGAGGGGGAGGTTGAGAAGCGGGGTGACTCATTCTAGTTCTGGAAAGGACAGAGGTTCACAACGGCTGGCTGAGAAGCCACGAGAAACTCATGGAGGCTGCACAAAAATTAGCAAGGATTTGAGCTCAGCCCATGAGGAAACAATTAGCTTGTCTACCAAGGGGGAAAAAAAATAGCCTTCGTTCCAAAGCCGCAAATGAAGGAACACCATCTGCTCGGCTCGGGCCAACTAGTACAATTCCAGGAAACCAGAGAGGGAGGCTGGCCGAGGCGGGGAAGCCTGCACGCTGTCCTGCTGCGTGCTCGCACACCCGCTTTGGGGATTTGTTCTTTCCACAGCAGTTAGGAAGGCGAAGGGTCCTCCTTCCCTCACCCTCTCCAGCTTCGGGGGTGTGGGGGTGTGGGGGGTGACATCTGTTCAGGCACAAGGGGGCGGGTCTAGCTCATCAGTCATGTGACAAACCAAGGGAGAAAGAAAAGCTACGTGGGTACTATGCCCACTCCAAAGGCAGAATAAGGGGTAGTGTGTACCCGTAAGCAAGTGTTGCATATATTCACTCCCTGTTTAAAAACAAACACGACCAAACAATTGGCTGGGGAGGCATATGTCAGGGAGTACAAGGTCTTTCCAGCACACCCACCCCCTATCAGAATAAAATCCCACATGCCAGGAATGATGCCCGTCTAATATCCCAGCATTTGTAAAGCCGAGGCAGGAGGATTACTGCAAGTTCGAGGTCACGAGGCCATGCTGGGCTACAAAGACGAACACCCAATACGATAAAATAACACGAACGCACGAAGAAACAGAAATCAACCAAACAAAACCACGACCCTCCCCATCCCTCCTGCTCCTCAAGAACGGAGTTCACAGCTACGCTTGGTCTTGCAAATAGCTTAGTGTCTGATTTCAGCACGTGTCCTTGAGACGGTGCAAGGAGACTGGGGGAGGGGAGGAGAACTCGCTTCTAAACAGGAAACTATTGGCACAAAAAAGAGGAAGGCAGTCCATGAGCTTCGACCTGAAAGGTTCTCGCAAGTGATAAGAAATCCCACCGCTCCACTCTCACGCAGCCCGCTGGGAGAAGAGAAGACTTCCTGTTTACTTCAGTCCCCTAAGACACAGGGCGGGGGTGGGGGACGGAGGGGGATGAGAGGATCCCAGATGGCAGCGGTTGGCTCGGCCCAGCACTCTGCGTCCCATTCGCTCCGCCCTTCCTCCGGGCCGGGGACCAGCGCGAACTAATGCTCTCATGATGTCTCGGAGTTGCCGGTGCTTGCGGCGGATGCTGTCAACCAGCCCATTTTAGCCGCGCAGCATCCTGCTGGGGGCGGAGATGGCGAGCAGATACCAGCCGTGTCTTCTGCAAGCATCCTAGCCGCGATGCGGAGGCCGGATGACGCCATCGCCAGCCAGGGATCGGCGGCAAGAGACTGAGTCAGGACCCGGCAGGGCCCTTGATTCTCCTCCTCCTCCTTCTCCTCCGGCGACTTCCTCCTCCACATCTCTCATCGCTGTCTTGGGTGTTTATAGATTTTAGCACTTTATGCCTGGTGGTGAACACGTCGGCAGTGCTCGCGCCCAGAAGCACCGTCCCCACCCCAGGGCTCTCTGCGGAAGACATCCAACGCCGTCGGGCCACCCAGCAGCCCCTAATCCGCAGGGTGATGCATAAGTGGAAGGACACCCAGACTTGGTAAAACAAACCAGACAAATAGACAAAAACCACACGTGCGAACCCTTAGTCCATCACGGGAGACCTCGTGAAGGGTTGGAGCTGCTTTGGAAAGCCGTTGGTGGTTTGAAAACCTCAAACACGGTCAGCACACGCCCCGACAAGTCCATACCCAAGTGTCTGAGACTGTATGCCCACACAACGCTTGGGCACAAAGATTCACGACAGCTTGTTCAGAATAGCCCCAAAACGAAAGAAGCCAAATGTAGGCCAGCAAGATGATTTGGCACGTTGGCACTTGCCCTCCCTTAAGTTTCATTTCCCAGAACAGTGCCTTCCCCCTCACTTAAAGAAAAAAAAAAAAAACCTGGCTGCTATTGGCTACAGCATCTGTAATCTTAGCTGACACAGGAAAACCTACCCAAGGGTCAAAGGTGGAAGGCACTTTAACTTGGAGATCACAGTGTGGCAGAAACAAAAGAGACCCAGTCTGGGTAAAGTGGAGAAGGAGAGCGCAAACTCCCCAAATTTGTCTTCTGACGACCACACATGCGCTGTGGCACATGTGCACACACAAATAATAAAATGACACGAAAAATTCACAAGGTCAAAGAAAGAGAGCTCAGGGGTGTCAGGATGGTTTAGAGTCTTAACCTCAAAAGCAGAAGATCCTGAGTTTGGATCCCAGGTCCCGTGTAAAAACAAAACAAAACAAAACAAAAAAACTCCAGGAGGAAACAATTGGGCCTGCACTTCCAATCCTGGTGGGCGGAGCCTAGGAAACCCCAGAACAAAGCACAAAGGAGGTAGAAGCCATCCAGGATGATTCCTGAAGTCACCCTCGGTTCTCCACAGGGACACACAGTGCCCTCTGACACACACACACACACATACACACAGCTCAAATGTCCATCACCTGACAAACGGATGAACGAGATGTGCTGTATCTATACAACATAATACTGTTCAGCCATTTAAAGGAATAACGCGCACGGCCTGTGGCCGGTGTCTGTATTCTCAGAGCTTGGGAGACAGAGGCAAGGGTTTGGTTTATTGTAGGTTGGGGGCAGCCTGGGATGCACAGCAAGAAATGGTGTCCCAAAAAAGTATGGATACATGCTCGACAGGGTTGCGCCTAGAGAACATGCTGCTGAAGTTTCAGCCACCGAGCATCAGATCATGCGCTGTATACGTTCCACTTTTGTTTGTTTTGTTGTTTTGAGATGGTCTCGTAATCCAAGTTAGCTTTGAACTTCGTATGTAGCTAAAGATGGCAGGGAGTCCTGATCTACCTGCCTCTGCCTCCGAAGTGCTGCTGTTACGGTCCTTCCCCACCATGCCCTCCCACCCCTTGAGTGCCAGGCAAGCACCTCACCACTGAGCTGTGATTTCATTTATATGAAGAGTCCAACACAGGCACCCCAATTCACAGAGCAGATCACGGTTGCCAGCACTGGGGTTGGGGTACGAGAAGTGACTACCAATGTGTGTGAGATTTCTTTTGGGAGTGATGCAAATGTTCTAAAATTAGATGGTGATGATGGTTGCAAGATTCTGTGGTTATGCTAAAACAGTGAATTTTATGTTTCATTTTGTGTGTTTTTGTGGATCAAAACCCAGTGTCTCTTGCATATCAGACAAACCACCAGTTAGCTACACCCCCAACTGAGCTGTGTATTTTAAAAAGCTAGATTTTATGATATGTGAATTGTATCTCTGTTAAGTCTCCATCATAACTCACTGCAATGAGAGTTACCAGACCTGCATGAAGACTGACATACCAACAGACCAGTGAGGATCTCACGAGAGATAATTACATGCAGTGGAAACCTTGGGGAGTAGAGCTGGATGAATGAAGAGGAGTACCCCTATCAGTGGGGCATCCCACGGAGAGGTCACTTGGTATGCCACAGAGGCCTGAACCCCCACAAGAGTAGACAAGCCAGAGGGAACCCTGGGGACAGGCAGGAAGGTGGGAGTGAGTGGGATGGATTCATGAAGGGTGGGAAGGGAGGATGGAAAGGAGGGGGAAGTAGCGAAGCAGGGAAAAGTACTCAATATGCTTGTAAAACTAGGAAAAAATTTAAAAAATATTAAATAACAAAAGTCTCCATCATAGCATTATATATGCTGTCCACTCTCAGATATTCTGGGGATGAGAATCTGCTCTTTTTTTTTTTTTTAGAAATTAAGAACTAGTGTGTGTGTATGTGTGTGTGTGTGTGTGTGTGTGTGTGTGTGTGTGTGTGTGTGTGTGTCTGTGTGTGTTGTAGCATATGGGTGGAGTTCAAGGACAACTTTGTGGAATTGGTTCTCTCCTTTCACACTTATGTAGATTCTAAGATCGAATCCAGGTCTGCAGACTTCCAAGGCAAGCACCTTTACCTGCTTGCTGAGCAATCTAAGCAACTGCTTTTTTTTAAAGACAGGATCTCATGTAGTGCGCATGGTCTTGAACTCATTATGTAGTCAGAGTCGTTGAATTCCCGAGCCAGCTGTCTCCATTCCTGTGTGCAGGGAGGGGTTCCATTCCTGCGTCCCCATCCCTGCCGGGATGCGTGCAATCGAATGCAGCTCAGCAAGCGCTCTGTCGCTAAGTCATAATCTCAGCCCACTCTTAAACTTTTTTTTTTATTATTATTTCAAGACAGGCTCTTTCTAAGTTACTCAGACTTGGGTTGAAGCTCAAACCTTAGCCAAGGCAGGTTTGAACTTCCCATCTTCAACCTCAGCCTCCTGAACGCTGGGATAAGAGGCTTATACCATGATGCCTGATTTAGAACTTACATTTTCAGACAAGTTCCGAAGTGCTAGGGAGAAAGTAATTTACAAGGAAGTAGGTGACATCACCTGGGTCTCTGGAGAGCTCACAGTCACCCTAGGAAACATGGGTACCTATTAGAGAACAATTGGCTCTGGGGGGAGGCATGCATGAGTTCAAGAGAGGACACGTGGGAGGCCCTGGATTGGAGCCTCGCCATAGCAAAAAAAAAAAAGGAGGGTGGGGGGAAGACCAGGGTGGCTGAAGATGGTTCTGGAAGGGCTGAGCTGTACCGAACCTGGGAGGATAGGGCAGATTTACAGAAGAGAAGTACACATTCTAGACAGGAGAACAGACTCGCTACAAACACGGTGGGAGTGCCTAGTGTGATCTAGAGGTTGCTTGAACTGATCTGGAAGATGAAATTGGGGAAGTTGGGGTTTGGAGGGGTGAGCCAAGGTTAACTCTCAAAGCTTGGATGCATTCTGGTGGGGACACAGTACCAAAGGCCATGACAATGAGATGGACAAGCCGGCTGAGGAGAAAGAGCCTGGCGTTAATGGCATTCTCAGCCAGGAAGGCAATGCAAAATTGATTTTGGTGGGGCCCTGGGAGATGGCTCGGTTGGTAAAGTGCCTGCCACCTAAGCGTGGGCACCTGAGTTCAGATCTCTGGCACCCACAGGAGAAGCTGGGTGCGGTTTCATCCATCTGTGACTCTGGTGCTGGGGAAGGGGAGCAAACGGATGCCTGCAGCTTCTTGGCCTAGTTAGTTATTCCGTAATCTCTGCACTCGGGGAGAAACCCTGTGTCAAAAATAAGGTGGGGAACAATAGAGACAGATGCTGGACTTCTGCCTATGGTCTACATGCACCACATGTATTGCACGTGAATGGACAGATGCATATACACAAACATGTACTACACACACACACACAGCTGATTTCTGGAAGCTAGGATAGAAATCAAGAGACAAAATGATGAGGGCTTAATTCCAGTATTGGGGAGATAGAGACAGGAGGATCACTGGGGCCCACTGGCCAGGTGGTCTAACCTAGTTGAGGAGTTCCAAGTCAATAAGAGATCCTCATCTCAAAGGATGTGGGCAGTGTTTCTGTGGCTCAGTGAATAAGGTACTTGCCACGAAAGTATGAGGACTGAAGTTAGGGTTCCCAGAAGCCACATACAAGCCAGACCAGATGATGGCTGCCTGTTATTTCAGTACTTAGGAGACAGACAGAGCAAGGTAGCTGGACTAGCTGATGGTGAGCTCTGGGTTCAACTGAGAGACCCTGCCTGTGATACTTAAGCCTGGGTGTCAACTTGACACACCTGGTATTAACTAAGATTGGCTGAGACAACGCCTGGAAGGATCAACTGAGACTACTAAAGGGATTATACCTGCCCTAGATCCCGCAGGAACCTCCCAGTAATGGGCCATACAAAAGGGACCACAGAATATATAAGAGGAGAGATATTCCGGGAATGCTCAAGCCATGTGGAGGTCTGCTCTGACTTAGCCTGCCAGCCTCAGCCAGCCATGCCATCTCCCATCCCTGCCGTGAAAGACTGTATCTATTTTCCTTCTGGAACTGTAAGTTGAATAAATCTCCTTTCTCCCATACGTTGTTTGACTTTGGGTGCTCTCTTGCAGCAATAGTAGAGAGTAACCGTTACACTACCTCAATAAATAAGGTGGAGTCTGACAGAGGAAGACATCCAACATTGATCCCTGACCTCCACACACATATGTGCACGTGCACTGGCATACAGACACGTGGCCACATACATGCAAACGTGCTTATAGACATGTACCCCCCGACACATGCACACAAAAGAAAAATGATTAGTGCTTGATCGAGATGCTACACAGTCCACAAAGAGAGTGGGATGAGGTTGGGGATTCTGGAGAAGACAGAAAGGGAAGACTTAGAAAGGAGGTCAAGCCATCATGAACACCTGCTTCCAGAGTGATTCCAGGACCTGATTTAAATCCACCTGGCTTCGGGAGTAGGACAGTCATGTGACTTCTCTATGTGCATTGATTTGTTGGCTGTCGAATTCAACTTACAAGAGTACCAACCTTGGGCCTGGTGAGATAGCTCAGTGGATAAGGTGTCTGTTCACAAACCAGGTGCTCTGAGTTTCATCCCCAGAAACCTACATAGTAGAAGGTGAGAAACAATTTCCAAAGTGTCCCCCGACCTCTACCTCTATGTTACGGCACGCACGTATTGTCTTTCTCTTCCTCTCTCCTTCTTAATTAAATAAAATAATAATAATAAATTAACTTAAGAAAAAGAACATCAACCTTGTAGTATACCCTGACGAGTACCAGAAAGTTCACGCTGAGTCAAGGGTTCGATGAAGGATATCATCGTGCATCGTACAGAGCATGTTTTTCTTTTTTGGTCCTGAGGATTAGATATAGTTCCTAAGGCCTGTTAGACGTATGCTTTCCTACTGAGCTATAGACTCTACCATCTTGCATCATTTATGTGTGACCTTCTTGTTGGGTGCTGTGGCTCATACTTGTCATTTAAGTGTTTGGGAGGGAAGCTGAGGCAGGAGGATTGCTGTGAGTTCTTGGCTGGTCTAAGCTATAAAATGGAACCCTGTTTCAAAATGAACAAACAAACCAATGACCTTTCCTCTCTGGGTGGCCTGAAACCACCTGTTTGCTAATAGGAAAGGTTTTCTCAATTTTCTTGAGCAAATTCCGAATCAGTCCTGGAGAACCCAAAGAAAACATTTCTTCCAGTTAGATACAGGTGTCAACTGGGCAACCGAAGCCTTGAGCTCTGGGCGCGGTTATGAAGAATAGTGAAGCCCTGAGCAAGTCTGCAGGAGGTTGTCTAATTGATGGGAAGGCCCAGCTCCTGAGGGGCGGGACGAGTCCCAGGGCAGGTGAAGAAGATGGAGGAAGCTAGTTAAGGAAGTTGGCGTCCTTCTCTCTATTTGGCTAGACACGCTGGTCTGGCAAGTGAGGATTCGTCGTGAATTTATCGGCAACACGCAGGCAAACTGCAACATTCTGCAATAGAGAAGAGACACCTTCCACTAACGCCAGTGAGACTAAGGCTTGTTGCCTTAGAGTAAAAGGATAAGGGCACGGAGAAGAAGCGAAAGGCCAAAGGTCATTCCTTCGGATTCCCAGGAATGGGGAACAGAAACACGGAGGCAGAGCCAGGAAAGGAGTGGCAGCAGGTTCGGAGGTCACTGTTCTGGGCTGGAGGCCAGGAAAAAGGGTGGAAAGTTGGGTAAGCAGAAAGAGAAACCATGTGCTGAAGGTCTTTGTCCAAATTCACATTCGGGATTTGGAGAGGAGACGGTACTCCCCACGGTTCCCTAACCGTGCAGAATGTCTAAGGGGCCCAGTGGGGTGGGGTGTCCCCATCTAGTTCTGGCCTCTGGTGCTGAATGGCCTGGACAGAAAGTTCTCCTCTGACTGGATTTAAGTAAAGACTAAGCTATCAAGCTATAAGTAGGTACTGAGAAATCAACATCTATTGAGCATCTAGAATGTTCTGCTTGGTTAAGAGATAAGAGAGAGAGAGAGAGAGAGCTGTGTCAACATGAACTACCGTTCCAGCTCTTCAAACAGGACCTTTGAAGGTCAGCGTGGTGATGTGGCCTTGTAATCACAACTACTCAGGAAACTGAGGCCGGAAGATCACAAATTCAAGATGTGTATGGACTGCAGAGTGAGTGCAAAGGCTAGCCTGAGCCATTCCAATGAGACCCTGTCTCAAAATCAAAATAAATAAATAAAAAAGAGGGCCAGAATGTAGCGATAGAGCACTTACCTAGTATGTGTGAGGCCGTAGGTTCAATCACCCCCAACAAAGGAAAAACCAAACCAAACCATTGAAACCAAAGCGTCAAGCTTACTGATTGGGAGGGGGGGTAGGGAATCCAGGGAAGACAATTGTCATCAGGGAAGGCTAGGACCAAAGCTGGAGCGCTCTGAGTCAAGGTGAGGATAGAAGGCAGGTACTTCAGGGAGAGTCTGAGGGCGTCGTAGGCAAACCTTAAAGTGCTCTGTCAAAGGAAGTCCAAGGAACCAGGAACTTCAAGAATAGCAAGACGGCAAGATGGCTTGGTGGATAAAGGTGTTTGCCGCCAAGCCTGACGACCTGCCTTCCATCTTAGGAACCTATGTAGTGGAAGGAGAGACAGATGCCGACGAGCCGTCCTTGGACCTGAATATGAGTGTCATGGCGGCACACACACACATACACACACAGAGTAATATTTAAAAATTTAAAGAGTTCTGAGAACCTTCAGTTTCCTGGGAGTTTGGCGGCGTGTGTCTACAGCACTGTGCATTCTCTAGGACTTACACATTGATTCATTCTCTTCCGGTCACAATTCAGTCCTGTTGGAGCCCAGGCTGTCGGAGAAACAGCCCCCCATTCTGCTAGCCCTCCTGGTAAAGGTGCCTGCTGAATCCGTGCGGCCAGCGGAGGGTAGGACAGGTGAGTCAGGCCGGCAGGAGCGTGGGGGAGGGGCGGGCTCTTTGTCAGCAGGGTGTCCAGAGGGCCAGAGGGCAGGAGAGGAACTCAGTCTTCTTTCCCTTCTACCTCACCAGGACCAGGTGGCCCAATCCTGGTGCTGACGCGGCCCAGGCGGTGGTGGCAGTGCTTGGACAGGCACACCTACTGGCCTGAGGGCAGTGGGCAGGTCACTTTCGTGGCCGTGAACTGGGCCAGGAGGGAGTGTCAGGCAATTAAGTGCGGACACCTGATTGCCACAGGACTTGTTCTTCCCGTCTGGGATAATTTTAGTTTTGCCTAGGTTGTTACTTTCAATAGCACTTAAGCTTGAAAAGGAAACTGAAAAGACAAAGACGTAGCCCTTTTCTCTAGACTTAGAGGGAAGTTAGGGATGGACTCAAAAGGGTGTTAGGGGGCTCTTAGCTACTACCTCCATTACGGAAGTGACACTTTTTTTTATTTCTTATTTTTTAATTTGTGTGTGTGTGTGTGTGTGTGTGTGTGTGTGTGTGTGTGATGCAGGATCTGAAATCAGGTCCTGCTTTAGAGGCAGAATCTTAACCCCTGAGCCATCTCTCCAGCCCAATGACACATTTTTAATAGAACTTTTTATTTGTTTTTTATGAGAGAGAGAGGTGCATATATGCAGAACATAATGACGGGTGGAGGTCAGGGGACAACTTTCCGAAGTCAGTTCTCTCCTTCCACTATGTGGGCTTCTGGGGATTGAACTCGGGTCCCCAGGTTTGTGAGCAGGCACCATATTTGCTGAACTATCTCGTTGGGCCTGAAACAAATTGTTCATGTGATACGTTCATCTGTGGTACACAACACGAATACCATGGAACAGTCTTATTTTTTATGACTTGAAACTCCAGTGTTTGCTGTTTTTTTTTTTTTTTTTTCTTTTAAAATTTGGTTCTAGGGGACGAAGCTCAGAGCCCTGCATCTGCTAGGCAGTGCTCTACCACTGAGTTGCACCTCGACCGCTTTTTGTTTTCATTTTCTTTTTTTTTTAAAAAAAAATAAATTTATTATTTATTCAACTGTGTGTATGCGTGTGCGCAGAACCACAGACGAATTCGGGAACCACCATGGACCGCCTCCACCTCCTCCTTGTTTACTCTGCCCCAGGATTCACAGGCTCCACCCTACCAGGACCGGAAACGCAGGCCGCCCCCGCTTCCGCCTGGCGTCTAGGATCCGAACTCAGGACCTTCCGCCTGCAAGGCAGAGGCTTAACCCCTGAGCCCCTGGATTCCATTCTTGATCAAGTTCTTTCAACTTGAAAGTCCAGTGCACTGTGTATGAACATTCCAGAGACACCTACTAGGAAATGGGCAGCACCTAATATCAAAATGACAGTCCTTTAGCACATTTTAGACATTTCTCAGCTAAACATGAAGCATTTTCTGTCTCATGACTTCTTTTTTTTAACTTTATTTATTTATTCATTTTGTGTGTGTATGTGTGTGTGTGAGAGAGAGAGGGCACTGTGTGTCCCTGTGGAGGACCAAGGGTGACTTCGAGAATCATCCTGGGTTGCTTCTACCTCCTTCTTGCTTTGCTCTGGGATTTCCCAGGCTCCACCCACCAGGGCCCGAAGCGCAGGCTGCCACTGGTCCCACTTGGCATTTTTATGTGGGACCTGGGATCCGAACTCGGGATCTTCTGCCTGTGAGGCAGTCTTAAGCTCTGAGCCATCTCTCCAGCCCCGACTTCTTTTCTTTTTAATAAGTGCAATTTTGGGGGCTGGAGAAATGGCTCAGGAGTTAAGTCTCTGTATCTCAAGGAGAAGGTGTCCTGAGTTTGGATTCAGGATCCCAAAATAAAATGCCAGGCAGAAATGGTGGTGGCCTGTACTTCTGGACCTACAAAGCAGAGCCTGGTAAATTCCAGAACAAAGCAAAGAGGAGGTAGCACAATCTAGGATGATCCCCGAAGTCACTCTTGGGCCTCTACTGCCCTCTGATACACACACACACACACACACACACACACACACACACACACACACGTGCACGCACAACACATGCAAAAATTAATAAAAAAAGTGTAAATTTCTTTAGTGTTACATACATGAATATAATAAATTTATGATATTTTCAGCCCTTAATCCCTAATTCCATCCTCCCTCCTTTTCCCCTTACAAACCTTCATCTCCTCCTGCCAGACTCACTCCTATTTTTCTTTGGGGGGGGGAGAGGGGAGTCTATCTCTTTAATTTAATTTACTTTTGGGGGTGGACATGTGTGTCTGTGTATCAGAGGGCACTGAATGTGGCCATGGAGGCCCAGGGGTGACTTCCAGTATCATCTTGGATTGCTCTATCTCCTCTTGGCTTTGCTCTGGAGTTCCTCAGGTTGCACCTTCCAGGGATGGAAGTATAAGCCACTGTCATTTTTGCTTGGGGTTTTTACATGGGATCTGAGGTCAAAACTCAGGTCCTTCTGCTTTTAAGACAGAGGCTTAACCCCTGAGCCATCTCTCCAGCCTTTCCCTCCTATTTTCAAGTCTTTTCACTTGTGTGGCCTATTGTGTTTCATCTAGCCTGTCTTTGATAGCATATACTTGACATGATTCATGCTGCAGTGAGTATCATAGATCAGTGGGTATACCATTGGTGAGTTCGCTTGCAAGGTTGCTGGTACATTCACCATCAAATGACTTAAGAGAACAAGGGGCTTATTCTCTTATGATTCCTGGTTACAATTGTTTGTCCATCTTGGCAGGAGAGCTCACACTAACACCAGGGCTGAAGGAACTGGCCATATTATATCCACATCATGGATGAGAGAGGGACAGTCCTTACTTGCCAGACCAACATGCCTGGCCCAGTATACACAAGGATGTCTCTTAGTTCCTTTCATTTTATTCACATGCCTGAGAACCAGTTCCACCCACCATGGGCTGGGCCTTCCCCCTCAGTTAGACAATCTCTTTGTAGTTTGCTCTGGGCTTAACTCAACTACTAATTCTCTACAAATGTGCCCAGAGCTCAAACCCTCAACCATCAAGTTGACACCTGTGCCTAACTCTAACAACCATTCCTCCATTTCTTCCCTATTAGGATTAGTCCTCATCAGTCTCTTAGGGAAGCATGTGGCTTCTTGAGATCTTTCTGCTTTCACGTCAAGATGCTGATAGGACAGCCCCTGTGCAGTTCTTGTGTAAGCATACCTATCCGCCATGAAATCATGTTACCACAGCCCTGTCATGTCCAAGACATAAACGTCTGGCCCACCACTGTCCCACTTCAGACTCAGTCTTACTGCCCCTTCTTCTGAGATGTTCCCTGAGCCTTGGCAAGAGGTGGGTGTGGCTTAGATGTCCTGTTTAAGGCCATGCAGTCTACGCTATCTCTGCATTTTGGCAAGTTGTGCTTTTTCTGTAATAAACTCTTCTATTGCAGAAGGCAGCTTTGAGGTTGAATGCTGAGTGTTCTTCCAAACTCCTGTAGTATTTATTTGATGATCTGGGTGTGACTGTGTCTGGTGCATATGTATTTAGTATTGTAGTATGCTCTTGCTTCCTCAACTAGAAAACAGTAACCATTTTACCTCTTATGGCTTGCTTTAGTTTAAAGTCTATTTTGTCTGATGTTAAGATGGCAACTCCCACTTCTTTCCTGTTTCCATTGGCTTGGAGTGCCTTTGACCATCCTTTCACCCTGAGATAGTGTCTGTCTGTCATGGTGAAGTCCATGAAAGAATTGACCTTTGGGAGTTGTCTATACACATGCAGTGGAATGTGTGAGTGTTTTCTCTCTCTCTCTCCATCTGTCTTAAATAAGTGAACCATATTTTAAATATTTTCTGGGTTTGAAATATAGTTGAGTTGATAGAGTGTTTGCCTAGTACCTATCACCACATAAGCTAGGCATTGTGGGAAAGTACCTATAATCCCAGGTTTTGGGAGATGAAGGCAGGAGGATCAGAAAGTGAAGGTCATCTTCAGTTACACAGCAAGCTTTAGGCCAGCCTGGTCTACAGAGACATGGCTTCAAAAACAAAGGACAAACAAACAAGTGACCAAAACCCCCCAACACAACATCAACAACAAGAATTCCACCCCAATGTGTAGAGGGAACACAGATAAAACATTCATTGGGAGGCTGAGGCAGGAGAATTGCCACAGGTTGGAGTAAGGCCAACCTGAGCTAGGTCACAAGTACCAGGCCATCCAGGGCTACATGACAAGACCCTGCCCTCTTCCACCATCCTCCAGAGCATCAAATAGTCCATTGCTTAGTCTACCTACAATAAGTACTGGGTGCTGAGAACTGAGTTCTTGACAGGGCTAACTATACTAGGGGTTTGCACAATCATCAGTACCAGGAAGTCAGTCTCACAGGGGTCATCTATGTGCCTGTTGACCGGTAGCAAGTGGATATTTATCTAAAGATGAGCCACGGCAGTAACGCTGAGAGGAAGAGTTGTCAACGACAAGGTTTCATTGCTGTCTTGTGTAGAAGAACACCCAGGTGTTTGCACAATGGCAAAGTCACCTGATGACACATTTCTCAGAAGGAGTCACATGTTCCATGACTCAGCTGACCAGAGGGGAAATGGCAGCAAGCTTTGGTCTACCTTTCCCTAGTCCTCCTCCCTCCTTCCCCTTTTCTACCTTCCTTGCAAATACTTGCCAGGACAGAGCTAATCCTATTCTGTTTGTGTTTCTTTCTCTTAACAGGTAATATAATCACCTCTTTGTTCTTCAAAGAGAACAAAGGTCGCCTGGAAACAGTTTCCTTCCTTCTTTATCTCCTCTTCAAAGGTAAACCTTGGGAGCAGTTTATTAACCTCCACAGATCTTGCATATAGTCATTGACATATTTGATTGTATTTTTCTTTTTGTTCCCACTTCAATAGTCGAGTTTTACACAACATCCTGAACTTGATTTTTTGTTGTTGTTGTTGTTGTTTGAGTGTATGTGTGTGCACTTGTACAGGTCAGAGGTCAATGATCAGTGTCTTCCTTGGTTGATCTCTATCTTTAAAAATATTCCCATGTGAGGCTAGAGAGATGGTTCAGGGTTTAAGACTGCATCATAAGCAGAAGGTTCTGAGTTCAGATCTCAGGGCCCACGTAAAAATGCCAGGAGGCCCACAGCACTTCCTGCTCCTGGTGGGCGGAGCCTGGGAAATCCAAGAGCAAAGCAAAAGGAGATAGAAGTAATCCAGGATGATTCCCAAATTCACCCTTGGTCCTCTACAGGAACACACAGTGCCGTCTGATACACACACACATGCACACACAAAATAAATAAATAAATAAATTCTTATGTGCATGTGGTGTGTGTGCATGTGTATATGTATGTTCCAATGTATGTGGATGCATGTGTGTATACAGGTACATAAGCATGTGTGTGCTAGAGGTTGATGTCAGGAATCCAGTCTTTCTTTCCTTACCTTATTCCTTTTTTTTTTTTTTTTATTTTTTTTATTTCTTCCACTCATACAAAGTTGATAAGTACCCCATTCCCCTCCCTCCCTCCACCCCTCCCTGGATCCCCTTACTCCCTCCTTCCTTTTCCCCTTCCTTTCCCCCCTCCCTCCCTTTCTCCCAGTGCCCTCCCCCCCCTTCTGGAGCATTCTTTAGTGTGCATGTCAAACTTCCCTCTGGGTCCTCCTCTCTGATGAGGCCTTCACTTTATTCCTTGAGGTAGGGTCTCTCAATCGAAGCCAGAACTAGTGTCTTTGAACCCTGCCCCCACTTTCTGAGTCTAGAATTACAGGTGGATTGCCACATCTACCAGGCATTTTTGTGGGTTCTGGAGATCCAAACTGTGATCCTCTTGCTTTGTCAGGCAAATGCTTTAACTGCCAAGTGGTCTACTTAACCCTTCCTTCCTTCCTTCCTTCCTTCCTTCCTTCCTTCCTTCCTTCCTTCCTTCCTTCCTTCCTTCCTTCCTTCCTTCCTTCCTTCCTTCCTTTCCCTCCCTCTCTCCTTCTTTCCCTCCCTCCCTCCCTCCCTCCCTCCCTCCTTCTCTTCCTTCCTTTTCTTCAACAGGGTCTCTTACTGAACCTTGAGCTCACTGATTGGCTGGCCAGAGAGCTCCAGGGGTCTGTCAGGCACCGCCTCCCCAGTGTTGGGATTACCGATGTATACCATGTCTCGATTTTATGTGGGTACTGGAGATCTGAACTCCGGTCCTCAAGCTTGCACAGTAAGCACTTTACTGACCCAGCCGTCTCCCTGGCCCTGATCTATCTTATGGTTTCCTGGGGGATGTTTCCGTGTTAGTATATGTGGAGTGACCTCCTTATGGGGGCTCATGTTGTCATGCAGTTGTCTAGCCTATATACTGATATATATTCAGGTCACTTAGAGTCTTTGCTATTACAATCAAAGCTGTGGTGAACACCTTTGTTGACAGGTCACCTTGCACGTGTGTGTGAATGTATGTGTAGGAGGACTCTCCCTCAAGGCATACTTGTGGGGGTCACAGGGATGAGCTACTTGAAATTTTAGATATTGTCAACTTGCCGTTCAACATCTATCATGATGCCAACCAATAACAAATGAGCCTGGCAGCTTTCCCACACCCTTGTAAGCCCAGCACACAGGACTGCCATTGCTGCGTAACACATTCTCACACACTCGGCCTCTTAGAACCATGCTTGTTTATCGGCTCAGCATTCTGTAGGTCAGATGTCTAGCTGGGCTGGACTGGGCGGGTCTTCTTACTTAGGGGTCATGTGGTTAAGTTTGGGGTGTTGACTAGGCTGAGGTCTTGTCTGGGAGCCATGAGCAAATACACACTTCTGAACTCCTCTCCAATGACTGGCAGAATTCAGGTCCCTCTGGTTGCAGGACTGAAGCTCGACTCCCCACGAAGCTGGGCCCCATGGTACAGGTCTGTGATCCCAGCTCCTCGGGAGCCCGAGGCAGGAGGATGGAGAGTTTAAAGCCACTTGGGCCATGGAGTGAGTTCAAGGCTTTGTATGGAAAAGCTTTCTTTCTTTCTTTCTTTCTTTCTTTCTTTCTTTCTTTCTTTCTTTCTTTCTTTCTTTCTTTCTTTCTTTCTTTCTCTTTCTTTCTTTCTCTTTCTTTCTTTCTTCTTTTCTTTCTTTCTGTCCTCTCTCTCCTCTGTTCTTTTTTTCTCTATCAACCCATCTCCTCTCTTCCGTCGATCTCTCTCCTCTCAATCAAGTCCTCTTCTACCTCCGTGCTCAAAGACAACACAACCCACCGGGGAGATGGGGGCAAAAGTCTTTTCCCACTCCTCTCCTCTCCACAAGCCTACGTTGTCTTCTCTGTTCCTTTCTTTCCCTTCTTTCTTTCTT
>JALPQD010001222.1:8881-20946 GCA_023101885.1 Typhlomys cinereus | reverse complement strand
AACAGTGACATCACAGACTCACTATGACATCTTTCTCACCACTGACATGCCGACTTATTGTGACATCACACCTTCGCCAGTGAAATCACAGCATTGTGACATTGGCCTCACCACTAACATCACAGCCTCACTGTGCCATCCAACGTCTCCATTAATATCACACTATGTCATCAGAGCCTCACTGTGACATCATAGCCACACTGTGTCCTCACAGGCTCATTGTGACATTACAACCTGACAGTGACATCACAGCCTCACTTTGACATCACAAACTCTCTGTGACATCAGCCTCACCATACACACAATATCCTCATGGTGAAATCACATGCACACCCCTGACCTAGCCTCACTGTGACATAACCACACAGTGTCCTCACAGATCACTGTGACATTACAACTTGTAATATCATCACAGCCTCACTGTGACATCACAGCCTCACCGTGACCTAACACCGCCCACTGATACCACAGGCTCACCTGTTACATCATAGATTCATTGTGGCATCATTCTTACCACTGATATCACAGACTCACTGTGACATCAGCATTGCCACTGATATTAGTCAGAACACTAACATCATTAGCACACAAGGAACAATACAGCCTCACCACTGACTTCACTGGTTCACTGAAACATGACAGCCTCCTTGTGACACCACAGTGTAGCTATTGTATTCAAAACCTCACTGTGGCATCACAGCCTCATTGTGACATCACAGCATCACTGTCATGTAAAGCTTCACCTCTGACATCATAGACTCACCTTGACATCACAGACTCAGTTTGACAAATAAACTCACTGTGACATCAGAGCCTCACCAAAGACATAGTCTCCCTGTGAAAGCAAGTCACTCCTGACATCACAACCTCACTGTGACATCACAACCACAGTGTGACATCACAGCCACACTGTGCTAGCACAGCCTCACAACTGGTATCCTACTTAGCTTTACTAGGACACCACAGCCTCATCACAGAGAGAATAGACTCAGAGTGATGTGGCAGCCTTAGCAGTGACAGCCTTTAATATCATAAACAATGACATCACAGCTTCACATGATACATCACTGTTTCATTGTGACATCAATCTTCCGACAAATATCACAGCATCAGAGTGACCTCACAGCCTCACTGTGATGACACAACCTCATGGTAGCATCACCACCTCACAGTGACATCACAGCTTCTCCTCTGACATCACAGCTTCAGTGTGTCTGCACAGCCTCACACTGATGTCCTAACCTCACTGTGAAATTCAAGAATTACCCCTGACATCACAGCCTCATTGACATCTCATAGAATCAGTCTTAACATCAGAGCCTCAGTGAAACATCACAGCCTCCTAGTGATCTCACAGCCTGCCCACTGACAAATAGGCTTCCCTGTTACATGATAGACTCATTGGGATATTAGTCGTGCCAGTGACATCACAGATGCACAGTGACATTCCTGCTCCAGAGTGATATCACCTCACGGATGTGACAGCCCATAGTGGCTTAAAACCTCACAGTTAATCACAGCCTCAGTGTGGACATCACAGCCTTACCAGTGACATCAAAAATCACAGTGACATCACAGCCTCACTGTGATATCACAGCCTCAACAGTGACAGCACAGACTCACCTGAGACATTACCATCACCACTTACATAAGTCAGAACAATGACATCACTGACACACCAGTGACAACACATCTTTGATATTACAGTCTCAACAGTGTCATTGATATATAGTAGGTTCACACTGACATTAACCTCACCAGTGACATCATAGACTCACTATGACATCTTTCTCACCGTTGACATTTCAGCCTTATTGGGACATCACACTTTCACCAGTGACATCACAGGTTCATTGTGACATCAGCCACACTACTAACATCACAGCCTCACTCTGCCATCAAAACCTCTCCAGTGACAATAAAACATCACTGTATCATCAGAGCCTCATTGACATCATAGCAACACTGTCCTTACAGCCTCACTGTGACATTACAACTTGACAGTGACATCACAGCCTCACGGTGACATCACAAACTCACTGTAACATCAGCTTTTCTACTGACATAATAGCCTCTTGGTGGCATCACATACAGAAGTCTGACATAACACTGTGACATCATAGCCTCCGTTTGATATCACAGTATCACCTCTGACATCATAGCCTCACTGTGACACCAGCCTTGCACTGACATCACAGTCTCACTGGGACCTCAAAGCCTCCACGTAACATCACCAACTCCCTGTGACTTCACATGCTCACAGTGACACCACAGTCACAGTTGACATCAAAGCCACTAGGCCATCACAGCCTCACCAGTGACATGCCAGCCTCACTATGACATCATACTGCCATCACTCACATCAGCCTCATTCTGTTGCCACAGCCTAACCACTGAAATCACATCCTCACTGTGATGTCTTAATCTGTCTCCACTAATCACACACCCACTGTGACATCAAAGCCTCACCCCTGTGGTTATAGCCTCACTGTGACATGATGGCCTCACTATAACATACCAGTTAACCTCTAAAATAATTAACCAATTGTGACATCATATCATTGACTCTGACATTATACCCTCAATGTTTGGTAACAGCCTGACTATGACATCACAGGCTCACCTCAGAAATCATAGCCTCAATGCGACCTAACCTAACCACTTTACAGCTGCACTGTGACAAAACAGCCTCACTGTGACATCACAGTCTCACTGTAACATCACTGCCTTACAGTAACATCTCATGGCGATATCCCAGCCACACTATGACATCACAGCCTTACCACTGGTATCATATTTAATCTCACCACATATAGCATGGCTCACAGTGACACACCCTCATCAATGACATCTGACCTAGCCTCAGAATAACACCATAGCCTCACAACTGACCTCACAGGCTTACTGAAACATAACCTCCCTATGACACCACAGTGTCGTTTTTGACATCACAACCTCACTGTGATATCCAAGCATCATTGTGATATCACAGCCATACTGTGTCATTAAAACATCACTGTGACATAAAGCTTCACCTCTGACATCATAGCCTTATTTTGACATAACGACCTGTTTGACACAATAAACTCACTGTGCCATTAGAGCCTCACCAGGGACAATACAGTCTCCCCAATGACATAGACTCCCTGTGAAAGCATAGTCACTACTGTCATCACAACCTCACTGTGACATCACAACCTCACTGTGACATCACAGACACACTGTGCAAGCACAGCCTCACTGTGACATCACAGCCTCAGCACTGATAGGACAGATTCACTGTGATATCAATCTCACCAGTGACATCACAGCCTCATGGTGACATCATATCCTCACAGTGGGATTACACGCCTCGCAGTTATATCAAAATGTCAATGCGACATCTCAGTCTCACTTCTGAAATCACAGCCTAATCACAGACTTCACATGCACTGTGACAAAACAGCCTCACTGTGACACAGTCTCACTGTAACATCACTGCCTTACTGTAATATCACAGCCTCATGGCGATATCACAGCCACACTGTGACATCACACATCACCACTGGTATCATATTTAATTTCACCATACAGCATGGCTCACACTGACGTGAAAGACTCAGCAGTGACAGCCTTTGATATTATAAATAGTGACATCATAACTTCACCGGTTACATCACAGCCTCACTGTGACATATGTGCAGGACATCATAGGTTTGACATCATAAACAGCGACACCACAGTCTCACATGTTACATCAATCCCTCATATTGACATCAATCTTCCCACAGATATCACAGCATCACAGTGACCACATAGCCTGACGTGATACATCATAGACACGACTGTTATATCATTGCCTCATGGTGAAATCAGCATTGCCATGACATCACATCTTCCTCACTGTGTATAGCCTCACCGTGGCATCACAGCTTCCAGAGTTATATCAAGTCATGGTTATATGACAGCCCTCAGTGACATCACTGCCTCACCAGTGACAGCACAGCCTCAACTGTGACATCAATTTTCGCCACTGACATTAATCAGAACACTGACATCACTGCCACACCAGTGACAACACAACCTTTGACATCACATCCTCACTAGTTTCATTCATGTAATCGATCCAACACTGATATCATAGCCTCACCAGTGACATCATAGACTCACTATGACATTTTTCTCACTACTGATATTCCAGCATTATTGTGACATTACACCTTCACCAGTGACATCACAGCCTCATTGTGACATCAGCCTTCCACTACCATCACACAGCCTCACTGCGACATCCAAACCTCTCCAGTGACATCACAACATCACTGTGTCATCAGGGCCTTACTGTGACATCATAGCAACTTTGTCCTCACAGACTCACTGTGACATTACAAACTGACAGTGCCATCACAGCCTAACTGTGACATCCCAAACTCACTTGTGATTTCAGCCTTGCCACTGACATAATAACCTCATGGTGACATCACATGCACACCTCTGACATAACCTCACTGTGACATCACAACCTCAATGTGACATCACAGAATCACCTCTGCCATCATAGCCTCACTGTGACATCAGCTTTGCCACTGACATCATAGTCTCACTATGACCTCACAGCCTCCACCATGACATCACCATCTCCCTGGGACATCATGGGTCACAGTGCCATCACAGCCACAGTGATATCAAAGCCTCACGGTGGCATCACAACCTCACCAGTGACATGCCAGCCTCACTGTAACATCATCTCCTCATCACTCACACAAGGCTCATTCTTATATCACAGCCTAACCACTAAAATTACATCCTTACTGTGATGCCATAGTCATGCTTCACTGACATCTCAGCATCACTGTGATATCACGGCATGACTGGTGACAACACAACCTCACTGTGACATCATGGCCTGACCACGGAGGTTTTAGCCTCATTGTTACATCACAGACTCACTGTGACATCACTGGCTCACCTCTGAAATCATAGACTCAATGTGCCATCACACCATCGTCACTGACATCTTACCTAGCCTCACGTGGCACCACAGCCTCACCACTTACCTCACAGGCTCACTGAAACATGACAGCCTCCCTGTGATACCACAGTGTTGCTATTGATTCAAAACCTCACTGTGACATCACAGCTAACCTCTGACATCACAGCCTCACTGTGACATAACAGGCTAACCTCTTCCCACAGATAATCACAGCCTCACAGTGCCCTCACACCCTTACTGTGACCTCATAGTCAAACTTATTACATCATAAACTCATCTGTTATCATAGTTTCATGGTGAAATCAGCCTTGCTACTGACATCACATCTTCCACAGTTATTTCACAGCCTCACTGTGACATTACAATCTCTCTGTGATGTTGCAGACTAATAGTGACATCAAAGCTTCACGGTGATATCACACCCTCACTGTGGAATTATAGCCTCATTTCTGACATCACATCCTCATTGTGACATCAGAGCCTCAGTGACATCTGAGCCTCATCACTGATATCAGCCTCACTTCTGACATCACAGCCTAACCACTGAAATCTCAGCTGAACTATGTCATAGTCTATCACCACTGACATCACAGTTTCACTGTGATATCACAACCTCACAGTATCATCACCACCTCACAATGACATCACAGCCTCAGTGTGACTGCACAGCTTCACCACTGATGACCTAACCTCACTGTGAAATCCAAGCATCACTCCTGACTTCACAGCCTCACTGACATCTCAAAGAATCAGCCTCACAGTGAGCTCACAACATGCTCGCTGACACCACAGGTTCACCTGTTACATCATGACCTCAAAGTGATATCAGTCTTGTCATTGACATCAGAGCCTCACTGTGACTTCACAGCCTCCACCCTGACATCATCAAATCGCTGTAACATCACAGGCTCATGATGACACCACGGGCACATGATGACATCAAAGCCTCACTGTACACTGCACCCTCAATTCTGAGTTTATAACCTCACTGTGACATCACAGCCTCACTATGACATGACAGCCACACTGTGCTAGCACGACTCACTGTAACATCACAGCCTCACACACTGATAGGACAGGCTCACAGTGATATCACAGCCTCTCCTCTGATATCACAGCCACAGTATGACTGAACAGTTTCACTAATGGCATCTTAACCTCTCTGTGAATTCCAAGTCTTACGCCTAAAGTCCCAGCCTCATTGACATCTCATAGAATCAGCGCTGATATCGATACTCACTGTGACATCGCAGCAGCACGGTGACCTCACAGCCTGCCCACTGATACTACAGGCTCACCTGTTACATCACAGCCTCATTGTGGCATCATCTTACCACTGACATCAGAGCCTCACTGTGACATCACAGCCTGACCAGTGACAGCACAGCCTCAACTGCAACATCAGCATCGCCACTGACATTAGACTGAACACTAATATCATTGCCACACAAGTGACAACATGGCCTCACCACTGACCTCACCGGCTCACTGAAACATGACAGCCTCCTTTGACACCACAGTGTTGCTATTGACATCACACCCTCACAGTGACATCACATCTTCATTGTGACATCACAGCCATACCATGCCATCAAAGCATCACTTTAGGTAAAGTTCACCTCTGAAATCCCTGACATCACACCTTCCAGAGTAAATTATTCAGGGTAACATGACAGTCCACAGTGACATACAACTTTCACAGTGTGTCCTCTGACATTAGTCAGAACATTGACATCATTGCCACACCAGTGACAACACAGCCTTTGACATCACAAACTCACCAGTCACTGTCACGTAATAGGTTCATTTCAGATATCATAGCCTCACCAATGACATCATAGACTCACTATTTCATCTTTCTCAGGCTTATTGTGACATCACACCTTCCCAGGTACATCTCTGACTCATTGGGACATCAGCTGCACCACTGACTTCACAGCCTCACTGTGCCATCAAAACCTCTCCAGAGACATCACAACATCACAGTCATCAGAGCTTCACTGTGACATCAGCCTTGCCACTGATATCACAGTCTCTTTATAACCTCACAGCCTCCATCTTGACATCACCAAATCTCTGTGACAACATGAGCTCATGGTGACACAACAGCCACATGGTGACATGCCAGCCTCACTGCAACATCATCCCTCTTCACTCACATCAGCCTCATTCTGATATCACAGCCTAACCCCTGAAAACACATCCTTAATGTGATATCATACTCTCAATCCGCTGACATCATAGCCTCACTGTGTCACAACACTGGTGACAACAAACCCTCACTGTGACATCACAGGATACCTCTGAGGTTATAATTTCACTGTAACATGACAGCCTCACTGTAACATCACAGGCTCACCTCTGAAATCCTTGCCCAACTGAGACATCACAGCATCGATTCTGATGTTATAGCCTTACTCTTTCATCACAGCCTCACTATGACATCACAAGATCACCTCTGAAATCCTTGCCCAACTGAGACATCACAGCATCGATTCTGATGTTATAGCCTTACTCTTTCATCACAGCCTCACTATGACATCACAGGCTCACCTCTGAAAACATAGCCTCGATGGGACATCACAACCCTCATCACTGACATCCTATCTAGCCTCACAGCCTCACAATGACACCACAGCCTCAGCACTGACCTCAGGATCACTGAAACATGACAGCCTCCCTGTGACATCACATAGTTGCTATTGACATCACAATCTCACTGTGACATCACAATACTTCCCCAATGACATCACAACCTCACAGTGACTTCAAAAGATAATTGTGACATCATAGTCATACTGTGACATCAAAGCATCACTGTGACATAAAGCTTCACCTTTGACATCATAGCCTCACCATGACCTCACAGCCTCAGTTTGACACAAACTCACTGGTGATAATAGAGCCTCCCATGACAATACAAGCCTCACCAATGACACAGTTTCCCTGTGAAAGCACAGTCACTACTGACATCACACATCTCACTGTGACATCACAACCTCACTGACATAACAGCCTCACCAGGGGACAACACAGCCTCGTGGTGACATCATAACATCATAACCTCAGTATCGCATCACAGCCACACCAGTTATATTACATCGTCAATGCGACGTCTCAGCCTCATCTCTCACATCAGTCTCACGTCTGAAGTCAAAATCTTACCACTGACCTCACAGCTGCACTGTGACAGCACACCCTCACTATGACAGCACAGCTTCATCATGACATCACAGCCACACTGTGAAATCAGAGCCTTACTGTGATATCACAACTTCATAGTGACATCACAGCCACTGTGACATCATAGCCTAACCACTGGTATCCTACCATACCCTACTATGATACCACAGGGTCACCACAGATAACACAGGCTCACAGTGACCTGACAGCCTCAGCAGTGACATCATAGACTTTGACATAATAAACAGTGACACCCAGCCTCACATGTTACATCATTGCCTCATTGTGACATCATCTCCCATAGATATCACAATCACACCCTCACAATGACCTCACAGCTTCACTGAGAACCTCATAGTCTAACCTCTTCCATCATAGACTCACCTGTTACAAAATAGCCGGGTGAAATCAGCATTGCCACAGTGACCTCTCCACCTCACTGTGACATCACAACCTCTCTGTGATATCACAGCCTCACAATGACATCATAGCTTCACATGATATCACAGCCTCACTATGGCATTATAGATTCATTCTGACATCACAGTCTCAATATGACATCACAAGCTTCACCTATGATATCACAGATTCACTTACACAAGAGGCTATCCTGTGAAATCATAGCATCAGTGACACCACGGACATCCTGCCTAGCCTCAGTATGACACCACAGCCTCACCAGTGACATCTCAGGCTCATGCTCACATGACAGCCTCAACAGTGACGCCACAGTCCCGCTGTGTCATCACAGCCACACCAGTAACATCCCAGTCTCACTGTGGACAACTCAGCTTCATCACTGACATTGGCCTCACTTCTGACATCACAGCCTAACCACTTAAACCTCAGCCTCACTGTGATACATGGTCTATCACCACTGCTACGCAACATCACTGTGATATCACAACTTCACGTTAAATCACAGCCTCACGGTGATATCAAAGCGTCTCTTCTGACATCAAAGCCTCAGTGCAATTGCACAGACTCACAACGACATCCTGTTAAATCCAAGCAGTCCCCCTGACATGACAGCCATTGACATCACATAGAATCACCCCTGATATTAGAGCCTCAGTGGGACATCACAGACTCCCAGTGACCTGACGGCCTCACCAGTCCAGCACTGCCTCACCTGTGACAGCAGCATCACCACTGACATTAGTCAGAACACTGACATCACTGCCATACCATTGACAACACAGCCTTTGAAGTCAGCCTCACCAGTGTCACTGTCACGTAGTAGGTTCACACCACTGACGTTATAAGCTTCACAGTGACATCATAGACTCACTATGATATCTTCCTTCCCACCACACATTTCAGCCTTATTGTGACATCACATCTTCACCAGTGACATCACAGCCTCATTTTGACATCAGCCTCACCCTTATCACCACAGTCACACTCTGCCACCCGAACCTCTCCAGTGATATCACAATATCACTGCGTCATCAGAGCCTTACTGTGACTTCATAGCCACCCTGTGTCTCACATCATCATTGCGACATTGCAATCTTACAGTGATATCATAGCCTTACTGTGAACATCAGCTTTGCAACTGACATAGCAGTCTCGCTGTGACTTAATAGCTTCCAATGTGACATCACCAACTCACTATGACATCAGAGGCTCGCGTGTCACCACTGCCACATAGTGACATCCAAGCCTCATGGTGGCATCACAGACACATAGTGACATCCAAGCCTCATGGTGGCATCACAGACTCACCACTAACATGCCAGCCTCACAGTGACATCATACTTTCATTACTCACATCAGCCACATTCTGATATCATAGCCTAAACTGAAATCACATCCTGTGATGTTAGTCGCTCTCCACTGACATCACAGACTCACTGTGACATCATGGCATCACTGGTGACAATTCAGCCTCACTGTGACATCACACCCTCACTTTGAGATTAGCCCCACTGTGACATGACAGCTTCACTATGACACACAGGGTCACCTGTGAAATCATTGACCAACTGTGAGATCACAGCCCGACTCTGACATTCTAGCCACTGTTTCATCACAGCCTCACTATGACATTACAGGTTTACTTCTGAATCATAACCTCAATGCAGCATCATACCCTCTCACTGACTGCCTACCTCTCAATATGTCACCACAGCCTCACCACTGACCTCACAGGCTCACTGAAACATGAATTCTCCCTGTTGAACCACAGTGTCGCTACTGACATCGCAACCCACTGTGACATTAACTTCATTGTGACATCACGGCAATAACTTGCCACCAAAGCATACTGTGACATAAAGCTTCACCTCTCTCATCATAGCCTCACTGTAACATCACAGCCTCAGTTTGACACAATAAACTCACTGTGACATTAGAGCCTTACTAGTGACAATACAGTCTCACCAATGGCATAGTCTCCCTGTGAATACACAGTCATTACTAAATCACAACCTAACTGTGACATCACAACCTCACTGTGATATCACAGCACACGTGCCAGCAGAGCCTCACTGTGACATCACAGCATCACCAGTTAGTCACATCGTCAATGTGACATCTCAGCCTCATCTCTCATATCAGTCTTCTTTTTTTAATCACAGGCTAACCTCTAACCTCAGAGCTGCACTGTGACATCAAAGCCTTACTGGGACATCAGAAACTCACTGCGACAATACAACCACACTGTGACCTCACAGCCTGCTCACTGACACCATGGCTCACCTTTAACATCATTGCTATGATCTGGCGTAAGTCTTACCACTGACATCCACAGCTCACTGTGACATTATCAACTCACTATGAGATCTTTCTCACCACTCATTCCAACCTTATTGCGACATCACACATTCATCAGTGACATCACAACCTCATTGTGACATCAGCCTCACCACTAATATCACAGCCTCACTGTGTCACACAAACCTATCCAGTGACATCACAACAATACTGTGTCATCAGAGTCTCAGCCTCACTGTGACATCCCAGCCTCACCATTGGTATCCTACCTAGCCTTCCTATGACATGACAGCCTCACCACAAATACCACAGGCTCAGAGTGACGTGACAGCCTCAGCAGTGATATCACAGCTTTTGACATCATAAACAGTGAAACCTCAGCCCCTCACATGTTACATCACTTCTTCATTGGACATCAAACTTCCCACAGACATCATAGCCTCACAGTGATCTCACAAAATCACTGTGATCTCACAGTCTAACCTGATAAATCATAACTCTCCTGTTACCTCATAGCCTCATGTTGAAATCGGCTTGCCACTGATATCACATCTTCAACAGTGACCTCACAGCCCATTGTGATATCACAACCTCTGTGTGATGATCAGCCTCATAGTGACATCACAGCTTCACAGTGATATCAAGCCTCACTGTGACATTATAGCCCTATTTCTGACATCACAGCCTCTCTATGACATCACAGATTCACGTCTGTCATCACAGCCTCATTGTGACATCACAGGCCTGTGAAATCATAGCATCAGTGATACCATGGACATCCTGCCTTGCCTCACTATGACACAACAGCCTCACCAATGACATCTCAGGCTCATGCTCACATGACAACCTCAACATCAAAGCTTCACTGTGACATCACAGCCTCATCATTGACATCCTACCCAGTGTCACTATGGCTCCACAACCTCACTACTGACCTCACAGGCTCACTCAAACATGACAGCCTCCCTGTGACACCACAGTGTCGCTATTGACATCAGAGCCAAACTGGGACATCACAACTTCCCCAGTAACATCACAACCTCACAGTGACAGTACAGACTCATTGTCATATCACAGCCATACCGTACCCTCCAAGCATCATTGTGGCATAAAGCTTCACGTCTGGCATCATAACCTCACTGTGACAACACAGCCTCACAGTGACCTCACAGCCTGCCCACTGACATCACAG
>JALPQD010001221.1:0-21098 GCA_023101885.1 Typhlomys cinereus | reverse complement strand
ACTTATTTAATTGATCATTATTTATATTTATGTTTTTATCTCATTTTATACTTCAAAATGCATAGACTTTCCTTATGCCAATCAAAAGTTCCCTAGAAGGTCACAAGGCTGACTTTTATCCCCTTTATTTAAAAAAAATCCTCCCTCCATTGAATGATAGACAGATAGTTAGATATAGCTATAGATCGATAAATAGATAGATAGATAGATAGATAGATAGATAGATAGATAGATATTTTTTGCTGCACAGTTCTGAACAGATACCATAACTCAAATACCTCATGACTCCTGAGCTGTGTCCTTTATCAGCTCAGCTGTCCCACAGTAGCTCTGTTCTGGCTTTGCTCCTGGGGCTGAGTGGAAGGAGAAGGAACATCCCTGGCCTTTATTCTGGAACCTTCCATGTCCTTGACAGCCTGACTGTGTCTAGAAATGGTCTGGCCAGGCGGAGGCTCTAGGAGGAGCAGCTGGGCAGCCCAGGCTCACACTTCGCCTTCACTGAGTGGTTTGTGATGACTTGTACACCTGTGCGTGGGTAACTGCTATACTGTTGATGGTAATAATCTGCAATGTCTTCAGAGTCCAGGCTGCTGGTGCTGAGGGCAAAATCTGTTCCAGATACACTGCCCCCGAACCTTGGAGGGAACCCGGGGTGCAAACTGGATGCAGAGTATATGAGAGGGTGAGGAGTTTTCCCTGGTTTCTGCTGATACCAAGCTAGTGCATAACCAACACTCTGGCTGGCCTGGCACTTGATGGTGACTCTGTCTCTCAGACGTGCAGATAGGGAGGATGGAGACTGGGTCATCCGGATATCACATATAGCACCTGATATTTGAAATAAAATAGCAGCACATAACATTTCATATTGGCAAATATTTTATGAAAGGCATTTGATGGCAAACCAAGCAGCACAGGGAGATAAACAATTTCCCACTGTTGTCTTTCCTCACTTGGAAGTCAGAGCAACAGGAGCCCCTGGAGCTGAGTGGGGGTCCCCATGTCCATGCTGTGTCCTCACTGGGATGCACTCCTGTCTAGGATGTGATCATCCTCTTAAGAAGTCTTTAGATCACATGCTAATCAGCAGGGGCTGGGCACAGCCATATGGTGTGTCTGAGCAACTTCACAAGTCCATGGTCCCCATGTATCCAAATCTGCCCCAGAAGAGCAAAAATATGCATGCAGTTATCGTGTTTCTACCTCAAGTTCATGCTATTACACACAATTAAATCTATATCCAGAATTAAAAGGACATGAAAATTGTTGAAATAGTATATTGCATAGTTTTGAGCAAATGCCTAAATATATTACTGTTATAGGAAATACCTAAAATAATACTGAGTATTTTATTTGGGCTTTAACATACAGATTGTTTTTCCATTGGGTATAAATGTGATGTTCTGTGTATTTCCACTTTGAGTATTTTTCAAAAATAATAATGATTCTCTTTTTTAAAATATTAAAATTTGTTTTGTGCTTACCATATAAGTGATTTTTTTTCAATTTCGAGCTAAAGAAGAGAATAAGAATCAAGCTTAATATATTCAAAGTTTTACAATGTAGCCTTATCAATAGTCATTAAATTGGTCCTTACAAAATGAAGCAAGACACTGAGAATGACATAATACTGGATTTTCTCAGAGAATATGTCACACACACTCCTACCATGATCTGAGAGGACAGGCCTTTTGCAGCATAGGGAATTATGGGATGCAAATCATTCTCCTTTGAGGACTTCCACATTCTGCACCTTCTAGTGGTCTTTTATAGTATTTCCAACAGCTCTTCAGCATAAAGTTCAAGACCTGATGATAAAAATCACTGCTGACCAGCATGTATATTTTCCACGTCTGTCACTTTCTCCTCTAACTCTTCACCTGTGAGTGGGGACATCATCCTGCTGGCCTGGTCTCCAGCCTCGCAGCACACATCCTCAACAGAGCAAGTTCTGTTTCCCGACAAGCCAGTGCAGTTCCACAGGAGGAATACCCTAGAATGAACTGAAACTCGGAGCAGAATTTGAACACCTCATGCCATGTGTGTTGTTTGGCGGAAAATGTATCAGTCCAGTTAGGAGCAGAGGTTGTAAACTAACCGGGCCCTCAGCACCCATGCCCTGGAATCTGGGATATGGTGGTTCTGACTCACTCACGACTTGTGGGATTGGCAGAGCATGATATAGCAGCCTGGGCACAGTTCTGCTGCTTCTCTGGGGACAGATATTCAATAGACTCTGATATTAAAGCAGCCTGATCAGAGTCAATGGACTGAATACACAGCACATCATTATTTTTCTAGCTGGGTTAGAAGACTGTGCTGACACTGTGGACCACTGGACCTTCATTCCTGCTCATGACTTCCAGCTAAATCCATGCCTCCTGGAAATCCTTAAAGCAGTGAACACAGCTCCATCCATGCTCCTGGAAGACCACAAGAATGTCTCCCACATGTCCTGAGTGGATGACGCAGGATGAATGGATGCAATCTTCAGCTTCCTCTCCTAACCTGGGACAACCCTGAGTAATGTCTGTGGCAGCTTGAGCTTATGAATTTGGAGGGTCACACACGCAGTCAATATTGACTGATGAATAACTTAATTCCTAACCATTAAATAGTAACCACCCATGTTTCACTATATGGGTTTTTTATTTAATGTACATTTAGTCTCACAATCATATGGCTATATCACATCTACTTCCTTTGAGTATCTTATTCCATCCCTTCATTTCGGTCTCTGAGTTTCCTAGAAGTCAAGTGAATTTCTTATAAGGAACCTTTTTTGGGGGTCTTGTTCATTCACTTGTCTCTAATTTGTAGAATGCAATTATTGGCAAGTAAGTTCTTATACGACCTGATAATATAACTTGTTTCTTACAGATTTTGTTTTGTTTTGTTTTGTTCAACTTGTTAGTTAAGTGCATTGCTCTAATTGTGTGTTGGGATGTCTATTATTTTTGATATATATACTACAAGTATTGCTTTGTGAGTGCCATGTGGCTTATCTTTTAAAAAAAACAAATATACATAAATAGGCATATTAATTCATGCATCCCAAACTCACAAACTGTGTGAAACTTATACTGAGGCTCTTATATGTGGCTAAATGTGTGACATATTAAAATGAATTCATTCCATGTAATTTACAAATTAAGTCACAGAAATTATGTTTCACAGATTATTTTCAATGTACTTTAGAGTAGGATAAATCTCTTATGTATACACATACATACATTAATGTATATATACGTATGCTCCTATGTGTGTAGAGATACATTCATATATGCATGTATGTATACATGTAATTGTTGTCCTTTTGTAGTGCACATAGCAGCTGTGCCTTTAAAGGCTTCCACTCATGTGGTTCTGATCTGATATCACTGCCATTGGCAACAAAACTGTTGAACTGTCTGCAACTAAGTCTGAGGAAAAGTCCAGGAATCAGTTCCAGTCGTGTCAGTGAAATACTTTCAGAGCCACAAGATTTCAGGCACAGCTGAGATGGTAAAGCTGTTCCTCCTCCACCCAGGTGTCCACAAAGGAAGCAGGTGTTGTGAGCAGAATAACTGCCGGGCGTCCCAGGGAGGTTTTTGTATTTGGGTTGCATCATTTGTGATACCAACTGTAATACTGGTGGCAGGTAATAAACTGCTAAGTCCTCAGGCTCCAGTGCTGCTGATGGTGAGAGTGAAGGCTGTCCCTGACCCACTGCCGCTGAACTGGGTTGGGGACAACCAGAAATTCTGGTGGAAGCACTGTGAATGAGGAGGCTGGCAGCCTGCCCAGGTGTCTGCTGTAACCAGGGCCAACTTGTTGGCTGATACTCATACTGGCCGTGCAAGTGACGGTGGCTGATTTCCCAGGAGAACAAAGACAGAGAGGGCTGGGGACTGTGTCAGATGGGACTTGGCCCAATGTATCTGAGACAAAAATAAGAGAGAAAAGTTATCCAGATGCTCCTCATCATCTTAGCAGAGGCAGCCTGGTTAAAGTGCAGGTTACTTTATTCTGAGACACACAAGTGCCAGGTCACAAGACCCCACAAGGTGTAAGAGTGTTCACAGTACAGGGAGAACCATGCTGTTTTCTCTCACCTGGCAGCCAAAGCAGCAGGAGGCACAGAAGCTGAGTTGGAGCTTCCATGGCTCACTCTGAGTCCTCCAGAAAGCAGCTCTTGACCCAGAGCCTGGGGGCTTTGATAAGGGTTGTGGAGCTCAGGGTGGGTGGCGAGGAGCATGCAAAGCCTCTGGGTGGGCTCGGCTTCTACCCTGCAGAGATGTTGTCCTCCTTTCTTTCCACTTCAGCACCCCCCACCAGATGGTCAACAACAGCCTTGGCTTTGCTGAGGCATAGAATTTCCTTTATGTGGTTACACAGTTAAAACTTCTCACCCCAAAAAACATTGTTGGGTATTCTTTAGTATAAACATTTTGGGAAACAAAAACCGAGCCTGTGAGATCTAGAATCTATTTGTTACCAAAAATTAAATCATCTTTCCTCTGAAGTATTGTGTGATAGTGAGTAAGTGGAATCATGTGGAGAAAAGTCATATTTCCAAACATATCTTCTCTGCTGCTTAGTAGTCCTTCCTCAACAGAGATGTACAACATGCAATGAGGACTCTGCAGTGCAGTTGCCTGGACAACCACAACTGACCAATGAGCTGTGTGATGGTTTTTAGTTCTTGGAACACAGACAAAGAGCGTGTCCCAGACAAGCAGTAAATACTCATGGAGTGATCTTCGTATCCCACCTTATGCCAGTTAGGATGGGTGTCAAGTTGGACAGTTTAGGGTTGAGCTTGGGTCACATCAGTGAAAGATGGTTAGCCCAGGGAAAGCCCTGAGCAAGCCTGTGCGAGACTAATTGATATGAGAAGACGCAGCCCATGGGGGTGGGACATTTTTTGTGAGAAGAAAGAGGGAAAGAAAAAAAAGAAGAAAGGAAGAAAAGAAGGAAGAAAGGAAGGGAGGGATGGAGGGAGCAAGCAAGTAGCAAGGGAGAAAGGAAAGATAGAAAGAGAGACAGAAAGAAAGAAAGAAAGAAAGAAGAAGAAAGAAGAAAGAAAGAAAGAAAGAAGAAAGAAAGAAAGAAAGAAAAAAGAAGAAAGAAGAAAGAAAGAAAGAAAAGATGGCTGATCCTGGAAACGCCCTCTTGGGGCAGACAACAGTCTTGCATCCTAGAGAACAGGAAGATTCAGCAGGAAGCAGCCTGAAAGCCTGAGCTGCAGAGATCTCTGACCCTGGACCCTCACTAGCTCCCACCTGCCAGCTCCTCGCCAGGCTTCAGGGAGGAGGGGAGGACAGCGAAATGCTGTGGGAAGCCAGATGCAATGCTTGTGTTTAACAAACAATATATTTTAAAAAAATGGTAAAAAGAGTCTTGTTCTGCACTTTGCATGAGAGGATATCGTGTTCCTATTGTGGGAATAAACAGAGTAGAGTGTTAGGATGTGGGGAAGCCACATCTCCATCTCCCCTACAACCAAAGCCCTCCTGTGTCTTTAAAATCTTGGATCCCAGAGCGACCCACCACAGTTGGCATCTTATGTCTGCCTCCCTGGAGGTTTATGTTCTGGTGTTGGTCACTGTGGGGGGCATCCCAATGCTCAGGACAGTAGTAGGTGCAACTTCTTCACAAGCTGTTAACAGGGAGAGTGAAATCCTCCGCGAATCCACTGCTTCTGGTCTTTGATGGAACTCCAATTTCAAGGTGGATGCATCAGAATCCAAGAGCTAAGGCACTTTCCTCACTTTGCTTCAAAACCAAGCATAATAGCAGCAATGTTCTGATTGGTTGGGCAAGTCACGGTGACACTTTCTCTTAGAGAGGCCGAAAGCAAGGTTGGAGACTGGGAGACCTGGATATCACATCTGGCATCTGATGTTGAACAAACAAAATATACACACTTAGCAAAGCTTTAAGCCAACTTAAAAATCTGAAAGCAGGGATCACACTGGGCTGAGTCAACCCACAAATTCAGGGTGCCATCTTGCTCATGGGGAACCAGAGCAGCAGAAGGCCCAGGAGCTGGGTGGAGATCCTCATGGTGGATCTTTGAGGTGACTGGGGCTGATTCTGTCTGGTGCTAGAAGGGCTTGTTATGAAGTCCTCCAGGCAGTGGGCACATGCAGATCAACAGGAGGCAGGTGGCGCTGGACACAACCCTGTTATTCACTGTGGGATGGAGGCAGCCAGGGCCTGAGTGATTCCTGACTATCACACAGGGTGGGCTTTCTAGGGGTGCATGAGGTCACCTGGATTTATGTGTTCCCTCCTGTTACCACTCTTCACGAGCCAAAGGCAGCTATCCCAGGTCTCACTTGAAGAGCACATATAATGTCCTAAAGTTATGTTTCTATCTCTCCAGCATTTTGTTTTATAAAAGATATTTAGGGAACTTTAAACCATGATTGAAATACACCTCTGAACTAGGTGGAATTAACTCTTTCATAGTTGAGTAGCATGAGTGTTACAAAGAACATGTATTATAATATTTGAGAGCAGTGTTAATAGGCTTTCAGTTTATTTTATTAGAAGAAAAATACTTTCATTGCAATTATATGTTAATTTGAATTTGTTCCCTTTTGTGAGTGAAAGGTTATTTATTTATTGAAAACAAGGTAAATACACACTACAATGATTTGAGGAACCAGAAGATGAGACTAAGGCCACACAATCTATCTCTGAAAGCTGAGCTTCCTCCATGCCCTACAGGTTCCCTACAGGGTTCTCCATGCCCCTCTCCTTGCCAAAAACCACATCTTCAAGCATTTCACCTGCATCAAACAACCTAAGCTTTAGATTGATGATCTTTTTCTTTTAAGTGGCTGGGTAATTTGACCATAAGGGAGATTATTCTTGGGCTGAGAAGAGGACTCAGGAGTTAAAAACCTTTGCTTTGCAAAGGAAAGGACCTGAGTTCAGATCCCTACATCCCGTGTAAAAAAATGTCAGGCAGTTTGGGTAGTGGTCTACAATTCCAGCCCTGGAAAATGGAGCCTGGGAAACACCAGAGTAAAGCAAAAAGGAGGTAAAGCAATCCAGGATGATTTCCAATATCATTCTTGGGCTTTTACAAGCAGAAGTGTTTGAGGGTCTTTGTATATACATACCTGCACAAACATGTGCACACATACACAAATGTACATGCACAAAAAAGAGGAATCATGTTGTTTTTTACAGCATTTGTCCAAATGAAGATACAGTGATTTTCCTTGTAAGTATCTAAATAATAATGAAATGAATAAACATAAAGGAAATTATGAAAATACTATCCTACATTAGCTAGATTCATGATATATTTTATTTTATTTTATATATTTTTAGATTAGTACATGCATACAATTATATATTATAAAATTGTGTAGTTTTCTTCAAATCTGGGTCCTTCGTGTTGTTTTGTTTGGTTAATGATCAGATCTAGCTCAGGAAAAGTGTGTTGAATGTATGTTCCAGGCATTACGTGATGCAGTTTGACAACAAAAACAAATGCTAAGTTACTTTCTACTGAACACTATCTACTCACTGGGAAAAATACTTTCTCTTCTTATTCATGTGGTCTTCCTTTCACTTACTGTCACATTGTAAAATCCAGACAGTTGAGTTATAAATCTGAATAATAAGATGCTTTGAGGTAATCTTTAATTCTCATGCTCCAAACCTAACCAAGATGAATGGTACCATAAACTGGTAGGAAATTGCAGTATAATAGGCAAAGGTGGATATTAGCATTTTATGAAACATATAATGACCTCAACATGGAAAAATGGAAAGGTAAAAGAGCCACTGCAGACAATGAAATATCTGGGTCCTTCAATCTTTCAAACTGAATGGAAAATCTGGCGCTCTGCTGGCCTGTTGAACTTACAGTTGGTGAAGTTTCTTCTGTGACTATGATAGGTTCAGTGACCACATGCACACTAGTTAGGTACAGCTGTCAACTTGAGAATTGAGAGTTGAACTTTCTGTAATACCTATGAAGATTATTTCATTAAAGCCATCTCTGGCTGAGTCCTGCAAGAGATTATCTCATTGATGTGGGGGAACATAACCCACAATGTTTGGGATCATTCCTTGGGCATGTATGTAATGATTCTGAATTATCTTCACCCCAACTCCTTTTCTTCACCCCCCCCTTTGTTTTTTATTTACAAAACAGCATGAGAGTCTTTATTAGCAGATTTGAACCTGGGCTCACAAGCCACCAACAGAAGTGTCCGTGCAGTTCGGAAGCGCTCACCCTTTGTCCAGGAAGTTTTATATCTTACTGGTAAGGGGAGGGGGCTTCCAACTTAGTAGTTACATGATTGGGCTAACAGCCACAGTTTGGCGCACAGGGATTGGTCATGTCCCCCCCCCCCCCCCCCCGAGAAGTTTGAATTGGCACCTTACTACCCACAACACCTGAGATTCTCTCTTGGGCAACTCGTCTGCTGAAAAGTTCTTTTCAGGCACTCACCTAGGCACATGGGGCTGCATTCCAAGCATTCCAAACTCTCAGCCTGTCTCTAGTTAGCACTAATGGCTGCACTCTGATTGGGCCACATTATGAAAGCTATATACAAGAACTAAAAGAAAACCAAAATTGGGTTCTAGGTCTCCTCATTCCCCCCTCTCTCTGGGGCCTAAAGAGCCCAATAATGGGCTCATGGTTGGCTCAGTCTTTCTCTCTGGCAGGGGCTGATATTGTTGCCTGAGAACCATTATTGGACAGTATTTATCTATTCCCTAATAAAAGCTGTTAACCTTGGGGCCCAATCCAGTTGAGTTAGGGCTCAGGTAGAGTTAGAGGTCAAGCTGTTTGTTTGATATGGAGGGCTAATTTCCATATCCTTTTATAGGGAAGTTGACCATCTTAATCTCTGGGAGGATTGGAGTCAGTTTCTCAGCAGCAGTGTTCCTTCAGGTCTCACCCCTTTTTTACTTGACTGAAAATCTTTTCATCCCAAGTAAGTTCTTTAACTTTCATAGATCGTTTATTGTTTATTTTAGTGTTTATAGCATAATTGATGTACACGTGCAATTTCTCATCTTTCTATTTATCACATGACAATGAAATCCAGGCTTGTAAACAATATTTGAAACACTTCCCTGTGTCTTCCATGATGTATACCTAAATGGCAAAATTCTGAGAGTTGAGAAGCAGCAATCGCACTGGATCAACCAACATCAGTGCATGGCAAGCAGCACCATTGTAGAAGCACAGTGACATTGATATTTATTCTACTCTGGTTCACTCTAGAGGTGCTGCACAAGGACCCTCCTGAAATTTGAGTCTGAAAAAGGAGCAGTCTGTACTCTCCACTGTACCTGTGGCGGTTCAGGTGAAGAGGGGTGAGAATCAACACCTCGGTTGATTTCCCAGACAATTCTGAGCACAGAGTACTCAGGTAGCTTATAGCATCTGCAGCAAAGGCAGGATGGCTGTCGGTGAAAGACCAGAGGATCTGCCATTTCTAGTATCTGCACCTTTGACTGAAAAAAAAATCACTTGAAGTCTCACCAGGAAAATGAAAAGTTAAGTTGGTAGACATGCTAGTTAAACTGAGTGTTTGTTACATAGTACATACATGGATTAAGCATCATGATGTGCTCCATTTACCATAATATTTTCATGAGTCAACTAAAAAAATCTTTATATGTATAAAGTTGTATCATCTTTAATGAAAATAAAATTGCCACCTAGAAAAGCAATAGACTTCATGCAATTCTCTGGCAACCTAGTAATAGCTTATTATATTTATCCCTTGGTTTTAAGTTCTGCCCTTTGAAGAAGTGCTGAATGACTCTGTGAAGCCCTCTGAATATTTGAAGTTGTTTATTGTATCTTCAGATACCCTTTAGTTTATTCTGCATTTGTTCAATAAATATTTAATTCTTAAAAAAAAAAAAAAAAGAAAAACCTGCAGTGGATCCTCTTGGCCTGTGTGAACAAATGGGTTCCATGACCCAGACCACTGCGGATTGACGTCCTCTTACCCACACTGACTTTGCAGAAACATTGTCGTGCCTGCATTCCTGAGACCACATGTCCATGCTGTCTCCTGACAGAACGCACCTCCTGCGCGCAGTGTGAGCACTCTATTAAGAAGCCTTCAGGGCAGTGGGTTGTGCTCTGCAGCACATGCAAATCATCTGGGTCTGGGCAAAACTAAGCACATCTGCAGGGCTGGCTCAGCCATTGCCGGGCCAAGTCCCAGGTGTCCCAGACCTGAGGCAATAGCACATGGTTGCCTGTAAAGAACATGTTTTCTGACCTTTTGACTAAGATCAAGTAAAGGACATGTTTTCTGTTAGAGTGTGACAGGATGCAATTTGCTATTTGATGAGTACTGTGTACTTTGCTCACCTCATGGTATTAAGATGTTTTCTTGCTGCCTTTTCATCTAAGACGGATTACTGAGAAATCATTTCCCCATATGTAAGAAATTTAAGAAACTTTCCATATATGGTACCTGTGGATGTGATTAAGGTCACAGCTATTCCAGTGAGTCCTGAATATGTTAGTGTGGTAGAACATTATCACATGCAAATGGTGCTAGACTAAGACGCAACTTCCATAGACAGATGGAAATATAGATAGATACATAGAGAGATGAAGGATAAACATAGATAGACAAATGATGCATAGATAGATGCATAGATGACAGATGGTAAAAATTATAGACATATAATAAGTAAGTAGTAAATAGATGATTGATAATTAGTTATATAGATAGATGATATAAGATAAATGATTGATGATGATAGGCAAATGATGGACAGTAGAAATATGGACAGATGATAGGTAAATAGATAGATAATAGATGGGGATAAATGATATGTATTTAGACAAATAGATACATACATTCAGATGTATATATAAATAAAGACATTTATTTAAAAAACAAAAAAAATATGAAATGGCATCTGTGGCAACAGAGGGCAGAGAGCTATGAGAGGCTAATATGGTTGATTTAACTAGAGTAGAGGGAACTGATTGTCCACAGATCTGAAGATGGTTCTTATAGCAGTTATACTTTCTCTCAAGCACAAGTAAAAGGAGATTTATTTGACTTATGGTGCCAGAGACAAGATATAGCCCTTTATTGCAGAAAGGGCATGGCAGGCAGCAGAAGCTCGAGGAGGGTTAACACGTCCATCATGGAGGCTGAGAGAGCTCACCCATGCTGCAAGCTGCTAAAACAGACTACAAGCAGGGCACGGTTAACCCAACCTCAAGTCCCACCCCCCTATCACACGCCTTTCTTCAGCAAGCCTCCACCCCTGGAAGTTCCATAATCATCCCAAACTCCAACAACAGCTAAGGATTCAAACGCATGAGCCTGAGGGGACAACTTACATTTAAACCATGACAGCGCTGTTGGACCATTGTCATTTGCTGGGATGGAATGAAACATGAAAATACACATGTGTGAAAAATTCCCAAGTACGCTGGGTCCTAGGAATGCCCAGGAAATTGCTGCTGCATGGGATGCAACACCAGTCACAGTGTGCTCTGCATCTTCTTAGCCTGGAGAGGCATGTCGGAATGTGTGGTGGAAGGTTTGTGCTGTGGTCGTGTAAGTGTCATTCATTCAGCATCTTTGACAGTATAAACATGTTTATGAATGAAAATTATAATCAGCATTTTCATTGTTTCAGAGAACAGATGCAATGCAGGGAGAAGGGCCAGGCTCAGCCCAGTGGTTCTGCTGCCAACAACTCAGGATCTCTCTAGCTGTGGATTTGTCTGATCGGTGATGACCAGGAACAAAAAGTACAAGCTGCATTCATGCTGCTATACAAACTTAAGTCCCAAATCTGAAAGATGAAGCAAAAGAAATATTTAAATGTGATAATGAAGTTTCTGGTTTTCTCCCATGCTTTCCTCTGTGTGTGTGTGTGTGTGTGTGTGTGTGTGTGTGTGTGTTTACAAGAGATCTCTTGACTGTGAGTTCATATGAAGTCCAAATTGACATTGGGAATAATCCTTAATTGTTTTACCTTCTTTTTTCTTTTATCTGCTGTTCCCCAGCTGTGCCTTACAGGGTCAATAACACTTGCACATAGAATCACAAGATCTGAATTCAGGCCCTTTGCTTTGACTTCAAATCCTTAGCCATCATCCCAACCCCCAATGATCTTCTTTACCTTATGACAGTAAAATTTTCTTGCCATTTACCCAGAGTGGTGAATGGTGTTTGTTAATACTTCCAGACAACTCAGAGCTGAAGATCCTGACTATTCCAGATAGGAAGAGATGTGAACTTCACAATAAGAGGCTGTGTAAATAGAAGAGAAGATAGACAATTGTCAATAGACCTCACGTATTTAAATAAAAATTCAGACTATGATATGCACAGAATAGTGTCTGGATAAGCAAGGTAAAGCCCTGCCAGGGGGGTGTCTCTAGTGTCCATCTGTGTTCTCTAGAGCAGTAGTTGTGGCCCACTGGTCTGATGGGCATTTCCCAGCACCTCCATCCAGCAAAGCTGCAATAGGTCTGTGTTTGTGCAGTTGCAAAAATCACAGTTGGGTTGCAGCACTGAACTAATCATACATTTCAGTAAGAAATGTCCCAGTATGTACCATTTATACTTTCTTTTCATTTTTGCTTGAACCCCTTCAGAATCAGACATTTTCTGTTGACCACGGACTCAGATCTACAGGAATCCACAATGAGACCATATGTTAGTGCTTATCCTGTGTCTTTAGATTCTAAGAAGAGAACAGCTGTGAGGAACTGTGTGAAATGAATCAGAGTTTTTTTTTAATTTATTTATTCCACTCATACAAACTTAGTAGGCACTCTGGTCCCTTCCTCCCTCCATCTCTCCCTGTATCCCCTTGCTCCCTCCCCCCTTTTCCCCTGCCTTTATCCCAGTGCTCCCTCTGCCCCCCCCCATTCCCTGGAGCATCCTCGAGTGTGCATGTCAAACTTCCCTCTGGGTCCTCCACTCTGATGAGGTGTAAGGACTCAGTAGCATTGCCTAGAGCCTTTTCTTGTGTTCCCCTTTAGTATAGGAACAGTATTGTGGCTGTTAGTACCTTGCTTCTAAGGACCCTAGTGTCTGTGATCCATGCTAGACTTTGGGGTGTCACTGATATGTCGGTCATTGTGCAGGTCATGTAAAGTCCTATTATAGTTACTTTGGCCCTACCTTGTGTGGAATATCTTCCATATCATTTGCTCCTCCCCATATTTAGGCTCTTACCGCCACCTCTTCCAAAAATTTCCCTGAGCTTTAGGATGGGGAGAGATTAGGCTGACCTGGTTCCAGTTGAAAATAACATAATGCTACAAGGTGAAATGTGAAGCCACTGAGCACAGAGAAGAGAGGAAAGTTGGTTGTGATCTCTGTGCTTGAGGGGAGTAAGAAAGGGTCAACTACACGGGAATTCACAAGAGGGGAACATTTTCCATTCATGAGTACAGGACATGATCTCTGGTGAAGAATGTGCAGGACACCTCCTGATATTTCCTCATATCTGTCAATTTGATAATTGAAGGTTTGAGATCTCCCGATCTTCCTCTCCCTCTCTCCCTCTCTCCCTCTCTATCTTTCTTCCTCTCTCCCTGTCTCCCTGTCCTCCCTCTCCCTCTCCCTCTCTTTCTCCCTCTCTCTCTCCTCGCCTCTCCCTCTTCATCTCCCTCTCCCTCTCCTTTCTCTTTGTGACCAGTCAGGAACTTGCAATCAAACTGCCACATACCCACATGTTAAGGGTCAGTCTTTACCTTTGTAAAATAAGCAGCTTGCTGCAGCTGCACAAGCACATGCCCCTCACTAGTACCTAATCTGCACTACCTCCTGCCGCAGATCTGCTTGATCCACATTGACTAAATGGACTCTACATGATAACCTTTTTGGATTGAATTACCAGTAGTTTATTTATAAAGACAGAGGATGAGAGAGTCTCCACTACTTGGCAGCAGCACACACTGGGAGACGCAAGGACAATTTTATAGAGTGAGTTTCCTCTTCACAACATGTGGGTTTCTAGGGTGGAGCTCAGGTTGCCAGTTTTACACCTTTATCCACTAGGTTGATCCTATTTAGTTCCTGATTTGGGGACTTCCAGTGGTCTGTACCATAAAGCCACTGTGTTAGATTCATTTGTCCATTCCTAAACAAATGCAAGACTGAAACAACTTAATGGAAGAGAGGTTTTTCTTCATACTTAGATGTTCTGCTTGCATTTCCCCACCATGGTAGGCACATTTCACACCAATACTCCAAAAAAAAAAAAAAAAACTGGCCACAGAAACTGGTGAAAAAGGGACATATTTTCTGGCTTTGTAGAAGGAGGGTATACTGAAGTAACCAAGACATGTATTGCAATATGACTGTACTGACATCTATAAAGTCACAGCAAACTACTTAAGGGAGTGAACACTGCTTTTTATTCTTTCTTCTAATTCTTCGCTTGGCAGATGGGTCCATACCAATACCTGGGGCCAGGGGAAATGGTCACACCATAGTCACAGACTTTGAGGAGAATGCAAAAATCGTCACTTACCAGAACACAGTCTGGCAGAGTATTGCTGAACTATACCAGCTTCCACAACACCTGCGTTTTTGTTCATTCCTAGGAACTAGATTAACCCACTCTGGGTTTGATCTTCCCACACTACTTATTCAAATACTGACAGGACTTGCTTAAGGCTTAACTTGATTACTTATTCTTCACAACTCTTCCAAGAGTCACGTCTTCAGTAGTCAAGATGACACCTGTATATAACTATGACATGTATGAGCACACACACAAGACCTGTGAATATATATGTAGAACCATGCTAGAAAGCTGGTCTTTCATGGTAAGTGCTACAAACCAACTGCCATGAAACATTTTTTTCATATTTGGTCTATCTTGTAAAAACACAAATTCATTACACTGCAATGCGTTTCCTTAAATTGTGATAACAAATCATCTCAAGTTTATTTTATTTCCCAGAAAAAGTATTATCATCTACATTTCTCAGTATAGAAATATTCTTTACTGCAAAATTAAGTTCATGTGCAGCCAGTGATTTAATCTACCAGTATTATTACACCATTGCATATAAAATATGTATTTCCTGAACTCCTCTGACTAGCAGGTACAAATCCAATCCTATGCATTTCCATAATTTCCCCATGGATTATACAAGGAATTAATTAATATGTGACTGAAAAAATCTTTATCTTTTTATGAAAATATTTTATTAACATTTTCACCGCTTAACTATTACTGCCAAAAGCACTATGACAGCCAATTATAAAGAAGTAGGAAATGAAAATCCAAGAAACTCCCACCATGGTTCACACAGTCAAAAGAGCATAGCTCAAAGCTTGTGTGTTAATAGCATCAGAGTGAGAAGAGGAAATGATTTATAGAAATTTACAGAGAAAAAAGTCCAACTTTCTACCAGAATAGATGCTCATCTGATTTTTTCATTCTTCTGCAATGCATGAAAAATTTCCAATGGGACACATGTATCATCTGACCCAGAGAGAGGAACCCACCAGGCAAAGATGTGCCATGCTGATGACCTGTAAATAAAAAGCAGATGTCTCTACAGCCTCAGGATGCTTTCAGAATCCTGCCAGCTCAACAGGCTTCCTTAATGCACTTCTGCACCCTGAACAGTGGTCTCACTCTCTACTGCTCCATTTTGCCACTCACGCTGAACACCTTTACTTAAAATTCCACTTCAAGCTTCATGTTCCCAAAGTGAAATATGTGACTCTGTTGGGTAAGTCTTGAAGGGAGTGGGTTTCAGATGTTCTTTTGGGGGGATGCTTGGATGAATGGATGAGTTACAAAACTTCAGGTCTTTTGCCCATGAATATCACTACACCATTGACACTTCAGATATTAACTTCTTTATGCATTAACATCCAATGAACTTGCAGGAGTGAAGAATGGTCTTGTAAGGCAAACCATGTTCTTTTTTCCCCATAATCTTTACAGGATACCAAAAGCCTTTTTTTTTTTTTCCATGACTACATCACCAATGACCATCCCTACTAACATCCCAAAGTCATCAAGAAACATTTGTCTTTTGCTATATTACAGATATGCTGCCATCAACATAGTTTGGACAGAATATGAAATTTGTGACAAAGACATTTTGAGTATTTCTGTGGGTATTCAGAAAATCTCCCATTTTGTTTTGAAATTCCAACTTTCATGATTTTAAACACTGTCTCTTAGTGGTATCTAATTATGTAAAAGAAACTTTCATCAATTGTATCTTTTTCTGACATTATCTGGAAAGTGAAGTACATACAAAACTCCATCACCTAGATTGCCTTTGAGAAGCTAACACTAAGGTATAGAATCCTTTCTTACTACTTTATGGATTAAAGATATATAAGAAGAAGGCAAAGCAAAATGTTGGTGTAGCTGTTACTGTCTCCTGCTATTGTGAGACAATACTGACAACCAACATGGAAGGAAAGGGAGATTAATTGGTGGCTTAGGGTTCCAGAAGGGAGATACAGTCACAGTATGGAAAAGGCGTTGCAGGCCAACCATGAGGAAAGGAAGACTANCCACAGTATGGAAAAGGCGTTGCAGGCCAACCATGAGGAAAGGAAGACTAGATCAAGTCAGGTCTATCACATAGACCCAGAGTGCTCATCATGCTTAAGCATTCAACAGCCAAGTCCCAGTGTAAGAAAACTGGAGCTAACAAATATCAAGGCCTGGCCCTGCCTGGTGTCTCTCTCCAGGAAGGATTCATCTCTCTTAGGTGACCTTCCCAAACATTGACAATAGCTAAGGATATAAACACATGAGCTTGTGGGCAACTATTCCTATTCCAAGCACAATATTTGGGAACATGAAGAAAATATCAGAATGTTACCAAATTCTGTGTCTTGACAGAGTTGCTGCAGCTGAGTGAGGACATCTGGTTCACATGAAAACCAGACTCCCTGGCGATTTCCACCAGAAAATCCACAGTAAGCTTCACATCCAGGCTGCATTTGAACCAAGATGTCAGTGGATATCAACATCAGGAGAGCAGTCATGGGACCCACATTTACACTTCTGCTTCTCAGTGCTTTATGCTATGACTTGTATCACTGTGGGAGGTAAATGATACCCTGCTGACAGTAGTAAGTTGCAAAATCTTCAGGCTGCAGTTTGCTGATGGTGAGGGTGAAATCTGTCCCAGATCCACTCAGTTTGAAAAGAGGTTGCAGCATAGATGAGGATTTGAGGAGCTTTGTCTGGCTTCTGTTGATACCAATGTAAGCCACAGCCTATGCTCTGACTGGCCTTGCAGTTGATGGTGACTCTGTCTCCTGGAGATGCAGCCACAGATGGAGTCTGGGTCATCTGGATGTCACATCTCACACCTGACATTGGAAATGTAAGAAAAATAAGGGATTGCATATTGATAATAATGAAAGAGCTGAGTTTGACTAAATATCTGTCAGTGCTGTTCACTTTGGGCTGGGGAGCCCCCATCCTGTCCTTCATTACCTGAAGAGGAGCAGGAGCCCCAGAAGCTGAGCAGGGGTCTTCATGTCCATGCTGTGTCCTGACTGGGACTGACCCCTGCACAGGGTGTGACCAGCCTGATAAAGTCCTCAGGGCAGTGGGCTGTGCTCTGGGTATGCAAATCAGCAGCAGCTGGGCAGGGGTCACAGCTGTAGGGCTGGCACACATGAGTGACTCTGCAAGGGCTCAGTAACCCTGAGTGCCCCCATTCTTCCAGACAGTGCAGATTTGCCCTCACAGATGATATTTCCTTTCGAGGGCATCAGCAAACATAGTTAGGCTCCTGTGTAGGAGTGGAGTGCTAGAAAATTCCCACCTGGATTCTCCTATGCATTTCTTACTAGCTTTATTTCAGTCTAGTGTGTCAAAAGACGTTTTTAAAAGCCTGTTGTATTTAATCCCATGGGTTTTGCTCTGGCTCTTAATTTCTTTGGTTGATTATTTGTCAATGCTACTATCCCAGGTAGAAAGAGCTATGGATCTGATATGAATCTGTGGTGTCAATAGAAGTGATGATAGACAGATGTTAGATAGATTTCAAAATTTTAAATAAGAAATCAGTGTACAATAGTGTCCTAATAATTCAGGTAAAGCCCATCCACAGGGTGTCTCTAGTGTCCATCTCTGCTCTCTGGAGCAGTAGTTGTGGCCCATAGGTTCTGACATGCATTTGTCAGCACCTTCATGCAGCACAGCTGCACTAGAGCTGCGCTTTCTGCACTTGCAAAAGCTCAAGTGTGTTTCCAGTGATGTGAGATGTGTTCTTTGTGTCCATTTATACTTTCTTGTCCTTTTTGAGTGAATCCCCTTGAGAAGCAGAAGTTTTCTATAACAAGGGCTCAGATCTACAGGAATGCACTGAGATCATATCATCTCTATGTCAGTACTTAATCCATGTCTTTAGATTCAAATGCAGAATAGTTGTGAGCGACTGTGTGAAATGACTGAATTGTTGAAAAGAGCATGATGCTACAAGGTGAAAGGTGAAGTCATTCAGAACAGTGAAGAGGAGAAAGTTAGCTGTGATATCTGTGTTTGAGGGGAGTGAATAAGGGTCAACTACAGAGAAATTTACAAGAGGGGAACATTTTCCATTCATGAGTACAGGACATGATCTCTGGTGAAGAATGTGATAAATGGTGGAGTCTTCAGATTCCAGGCTGCTGATGCTGAGAGGGAAATTAGTTCCTGACCCAATGCCACTGAATCTGGGTGAGACCCCAGAGAGCAGGTTTTCCACCCATTCGATCAGGAGTTGAGGGGCTTTGCCTGGTTCTGTTGGAACCAGTTTAAGTAAGTGCAGATGTCCTGACTTTCATGACAATTGGTGGTGACCTTGTCTCCCAGAGATGCAAACAATGAAGTCTGAGACTGCGTCATCTGGAAGTCACATCTTGCACCTGACATCATAAGACGAAACAAAGAGTTTCCTTATGAGTATGCGACAACAGAACCTCCCTGTAAGGACAGGCATTGGCCACCTTGGGCCAGTGTAGTCCCAGGGTTCTCCTCACTTACTGGGGAGCCAGAGCAGCAGCAGCCCTAAGATGTGAGCATGAGTCCACATGTCCATGCTGTCTCCTGACACAGCGCACCTCCTGCGCGCAGTGTGAGCACTCTGTTGAGAAGCCCTCAGGGCAGTGGGCTGTGCTCTGCAGCACATGCAAATCATCTGGGTCTGGGCAAAACTAAGCACATCTGCAGGGCTGGCTCAGCCATTGCCAGGGCCAAGTCCCAGGTGTCCCAGACCGAGGGAATAGCACATGGTTGCCTGTAAAGAACATGTTTTCTGACCTTTTGACTAAGATCAAGTAAAGGACATGTTTTCTGTTAGAGAGTGACAGGATGCAATTTGCTATTTGATGAGTACTGTGTACTTTGCTCACCTCATGGTATTAAGATGTTTTCTTGCTGCCTTTTCATCTAAGACGGATTACTGAGAAATCATTTCCCCATATGTAAGAAATTTAAGAAACTTTCCATATATGGTACCTATGGTACTCAGCCATCAAAAATGATAAATTAATGCAATTTTCTGGGTAATGGATGGAATTAAAAACAATTATATTGAGTGAAGTGTCCCAGACACAGAAAATAAAGAGCCGTATGTACTCCCTAATAGGTGGCTCCTAGTACTAAACCCACTTAGAAACACACTCAAAGATAAATCTCTGTAATACCTACAGTATTTGCAAAGATAATAACAGGAGAGAAGGGGAAGGAGGGCCCCACCAGAAACAAGGAGAGAGGGGATCATTCTACAGCAGAGATAATAGACCACCATCAAGGACTCCAAGTAAGTAATGAGACATCTGGTCTTATAAGCTCAGACTTTCCTTCCTGGTCACTTGCAACTGATGGGGTATGATCTTACCAGAAATGGAAGGCACAGTCTGGCAGATAGAAGGTAACCATTTTGCAATGGGAGACTGACCCACCTCTACTGCAGTCTCCTATTCTTATTCCATCTATCTTTGAATCTATTCTTATAAGACTCTATTTTAACAGCTTTTTATCTCTGGCCAGGAGGTACATCCAATACCCATCAGGATGGAGCCAAGGGCATTGCAGGAGCAGCAAAACTGAAAAAAAAATCAACAAACCATAATTCAGAACATCAGAGACTCTATATCAACCACCTGGAATCAGGCCTGCCGAATCTCTCCCTATCCTGAAGCTCAGGGAAATTTGCGGAAAAGCGGGCGGTAAAATTGTAAGAGCACAAGGATGGGAGGAGTCAAGATATGCAAGATACTCCACACAAGTTAAGGCCGAAGCAATCGTAATAGGACTCTGCATGATTTGTGCAATGATCAACTTATCATTGAACCCTCAAAGTCTAGCATGGACTAAACACACTAGGATCTTTGGAACAAGGGATTAACAGTCACAGTAGTGTTCCTATACTTATGGCAAACACAAGAAAGAGGTCTAGGAAATGCCACTGAGTCAGAGAAGGACCCAGAGGAACGTTTGATATACACATTAAAGAATGCTTCAGAGATGGGTGGAGGAGCACTGGGAGAAAGGGAGGGAGGGGGAAAGGAAGGGGAAAAGGGGGAGCAGAGAGGTCCAGGGAGGGGTGGAGAGAGGGAGGGGACAGGGGTACCTATTACATTTGTATGAGCAGAAAAATAAATAAATTAAAAAAAACAATTGCCCAGCCACATCTCTTGGTACAGCTTGGCAGATGGGTTAACTAATATCAGGGACCAAGGGAAATGGTTGGACCATATTCACAGATGTCTGAGAAAGGCAAAAATCCTCAATTGCCAGAATAGCATATCTTATTAGGTATATTGAAGTATATCACCTTCTTTAGCCAGTTCCCTCCATCTTGTTCATGCCTAGGGACTAGACCACCCACTATGGGGTTGGCGCTCTCCACAGTTGTTCAAACACAGCATGCTTCCTCAGGGCGTAGCTTGACTACTAATACCTGAGGACTTTGCCCTGAGTTCAAGCCTTCACTTGTCAGGGTGATACCTGTATATAACTATGACATGCATGAGCACACTCACAAGACCTGTGCAAATGCATGTAGGACATGTTACAAAGCTGGTCTTTCATGGTAGGTGCTACAGACCACCTGCATAAAACGTTTCCTTGTATTTAGCCTATCT
>JALPQD010001220.1:0-21782 GCA_023101885.1 Typhlomys cinereus | reverse complement strand
AAAAAGTGCACATGCTACACATGACTTCCCAAAGAAGTGCACATGCTACATGTGACTGTGAGTCCTCTTCACTTGGTTCACTATTTTGGAAGGGAACGACATGCATAAACATGTTTCATGGAAACGACGTAAAACAAGTGTGATTTCCTCCTGAACACAAAGAGTTACAATATAAAACTTCTGTACCATACTTTTCGTAAGAAGTGTACTTGCAACATTTAACTCAGAGTCCTCCTCACAAAACCAGTGTGAATTTCTCCTGAACATAAAAGGTTACAACGTATGAACATCTAAGGATTCTTATCACGGAGAAGAGAAAGTGAAACATGTGAATTTGACGCGTCCTCTCTTGACCACTATTTCAAGCTCATTACAAGCCTGAACATAGTGGGTAGAATCAGCACAAAACAAATGTTGTATTCTCGAGAATACAAAGGTTTACAATCTACAAACCTGTGTAGGATACTTATCCCAATGAAGTGCACATGTTACACATGACTTCAAATAGAAGAGCACATGCTACATATGACTGTGAGTCCTCTTCACCTCGTTCACTATTTTGGAAGGGAACGACATGCATGAACATGTTTCATGGAAACGTCATAAACAAGTGTGATTTCCTCCTGAACACAAAGAGTTACAACATAGAAACTTCTGTTCGTACTTATCCTAAAGAAGTGCACTTGCAATATTTACCTGAGAGTCCTCCTCACTTGGTTCACTATCTTAGAAAATCATGGCCAGCGTGAACATGTTACATGCCACTGTCGCAAAACAAGTATGAACTCCTGAACACAAAGTGTAACACTATAGAATCTTCTGTAGGGTACTTATCCCTCAGAAGTACACCTCCAACATTTGACTCTTGGTTCTCCTCACATGGTTCAGTTTTGGAAATCAAGGCCTGCGGAACATATTCCACGAAAACGTCACAAAACCAGTGTGAATTTCTCCTGAACACAAATGTTACAAGGTATGAACATCCACAGGATTCTTATCACTGAGAAGAGAAAGTGACACATGTGAATTTGATAGGTCCTCATTTGGTCACTATTATCAAGCTCATTACAAGCCTGAACACAGTTGGCAGAATCAGCACAAACAATGTTTTCTCCAGAATACAAAGTTTTAGAGTCTAGAAACCTGTGTAGGATACTTTTCCCAAAAAGTGCACATGCTACACATGACTTCCCAAAGAAGTGCACATGCTACATATGACTGTGAGTCCTCTTCACTTGGTTCACTATTTTGGAAGGGAACGACATGCATGAACATGTTTCATGGAAACGACGTAAAACAAGTGTGATTTCCTCCTGAACACAAAGAGTTACAACATCGAAACTTCTGTTCGATACTTATCCTAAAGAAGTGCACTTGCAACATTTCTGAGAGTCTTCCTCCTTGGTTCACTATCTTAGAAATCATGGCCAGCGTGAACATGTTACATGCCACTGTCGCAAAACAAGTATGATCTTCTCCTGAACACAAAGTGTAACACTAAAATCTTCTGTAGGGTACTTATCCCTGAGGGATAAAGTACACCTCCAACATTTGACTCTTGGTTCTCCTCACTTGGTTCACTGTTTTGGAAATCAAGGCCTGCGGAACATATTCCACGAAAACGTCACAAAACCAGTGTGAATTGCTCCTGAACATAAAATGTTACAACGTATGAACATCCACAGGATTCTTATCACTGAGAAGAGAAAGTGACACATGTGAATTTGATGGGTGCTCAATTGGTCACTTATCAAGCTCATTACAAGCCTGAACACTGTCGGTAGAATCAGCACAAAACAAATGTTGTTTTCTCCAGAATACAAAGTTTTAGAGTCTAGAAACCTGTGTAGGATACTTTTCCCAAAAGTGCACATGCTACACATGACTTCCCAAAGAAGTGCACATGCTACATATGACTGTGAGTCCTCTTCACTTGGTTCACTTTTGGAAGGGAACGACATGCATGAACATGTTTCATGGAAACGACGTAAAACAAGTGTGATTTCCTCCTGAACACAAAGATTTACAACATAGAAACTTCTGTTCGACACTTATCCTAAAGAAGTGCACTTGCAACATTTACCTGAGAGTCCTCCTCACTTGGTTCACTATCTTAGAAAATCATGGCCTGCGTGAACATGTTACATGCCACTGTCGCAAAACAAGTATGATCTTCTCCTGAACACAAAGTGTAACACTAAAGAATCTTCTGTAGGGTACTTATCCTGAGGGAAAAAGTACACCTCCAACATTTGACTCTTGGTTCTCCTCACTTGGTTCACTGTTTTGGAAAATCAAGGCCTGCGGAACATATTCCACGAAAACGTCACAAAACCAGTGTGAATTGCTCCTGAACATAAAATGTTATAACGTATGAACATCCACAGGATTCTTATCACTGAGAAAGAGAAAGTGACACATGTGAATTTGATGGGTCCTCATTTGGTCACTATTATCAAGCTCATTACAAGCCTGAACACAGTTGGTAGAATCAGCACAAAACAAATGTTGTTTTCTCCAGAATACAAAGTTTTAGCGTCTAGAAGCCTGCGTAGGATACTTTTCCCAAAAAAGTGCACATGCTACACATGACTTCCCAAAGAAGTGCACATGCTACATGTGACTGTGAGTCCTCTTCACTTGGTTCACTATTTTGGAAGGGAACGACATGCATGAACATGTTTCATGGAAACGACGTAAAACAAGTGTGATTTCCTCCTGAACACAAAGAGTTACAATATCGAAACTTCTGTTCGATACTAATGCTAAAGAAGTGCACTTGCAACATTTAACTCAGAGTCCTCCTCACTTGGATCACTATTTTGGAAAATCAAGGCCTGCGTGAACATATTCCATGAAAACGTCACAAAACCAGTGTGAATTTCTCCTGAACATAAAAAGTTACAAAGGATGAACATCCACAGGATTCTTATCACTGAGAAGAGAAAGTGAAACATGTGAATTTGACACGTCCTCACTTGGTCACCACTTTCAAGCCTATTACAAGCCTGAACATAGTTGGTAGAATCAGCACAAAACAAATGTTGTTTCCTCCAGAACAAAGTATTACAGTCTAGAAACTTGTGTAGGATACTTATGCTAAGAAGTGCACATGCTACACATGACTTCCCAAAGAAGTACACATGCTACACATGACTTCCCACAGAAGTGCACATGCTACATATGACTGTGAGTCCTCTTCACTTGGTTCACTATTTTGGAAGGGAACAACACGCATGAACACTTTTCATGGAAACCTCATAAAACAAGTGTGATTTCCTACTGAACACAAAGTGTTACAATATAGAAACTTCTGTTCCATACTTTTCCTAAAGAAGTGTACTTGCAACATTTAACTCAGAGTCCTCCTCACAAAACCAGTGTGAATTTCTCCTGAACATAAAACCTTACAACGTATGAACATCTACAGGATTCTTATCACGGAGAAGAGAAAGTGAAACATGTGAATTTGACGCGTCCTCTCTTGACCACGATTTTCAAGCTCATTACAAGCCTGAACACAGTCGGTAGAATCAGCACAAAACAAATGTTGTTTTCTCCAGAATACAAAGTTTTAGAGTCTAGAAACCTGTGTAGGATACTTTTCCCAAAAAAGTGCACATGCTACACATGACTTCCCAAAGAAGTGCACCTGCTACATATGACTGTGAGTCCTCTTCACTTGGTTCACTATTTTGGAAGGGAACGACATGCATGAACATGTTTCATGGAAACGACGTAAAACAAGTGTGATTTCCTCCTGAACACAAAGAGTTACAATATCGAAACTTCTGTTCGATACTAATGCTAAAGAAGTGCACTTGCAACATTTAACTCAGAGTCCTCCTCACTTGGATCACTATTTTGGAAAATCAAGGCCTGCGTGAACATATTCCATGAAAACGTCACAAAACCAGTGTGAATTTCTCCTGAACATAAAAAGTTACAAAGGATGAACATCCACAGGATTCTTATCACTGAGAAGAAAAAGTGAAACATGTGAATTTGACGCGTCCTCACTTGGTCACCACTTTCAGGCTCATTACAAGCCTGAACATAGTTGGTAGAATCAGCACAAAACAAATATTTTTTCCTCCAGAACAAAGTATTACAGTCTAGAAACTTGTGTAGGATACTTACGCTAAGAAGTGCACATGCTACACATGACTTCCCAAAGAAGTGCACATGCTACACATGACTTCCCACAGAAGTGCACATGCTACAGATGACTTCCCACAGAAGTGCACATGCTACATATGACTGTGAGTCCTCTTCACTTGGTTCACTATTTTGGAAGGGAACGACATGCATGAACACGTTTCATGGAAACCTCATAAAACAAGTGTGATTTCCTACTGAACAGAGTTACAATATAGAAATTTCTGTTCCATACTTTTCCTAAAGAAGTGTACTTGCAACATTTAACTCAGAGTCCTCCTCACAAAACCAGTGTGAATTTCTCCTGAACATAAAATTACAACGTATGAACATCTACAGGATTCTTATCACGGAGAAGAGAAGTGAAACATGTGAATTTGACGCGTCCTCTCTTGACCACTATTTTCAAGCTCATACAAGCCTGAACATAGTGGGTAGAATCAGCACAACAAATGTTGTATTCTCGAGAATACAAAGGTTTACAATCTACAAACCTGTGTAGGATACTTATCCCAATGAAGTGCACATGCTACACATGACTTCAAATAGAAGAGCACATGCTACATATGACTGTGAGTCCTCTTCGCTTCGTTCACTATTTTGGAAGGGAACGACATGCATGAACATGTTTCATGGAAACGTCGTAAAACAAGTGTGATTTCCTCCTGAACACAAAGAGTTACAACATCGAAACTTCTGTTCGATACTTATCCTAAAGAAGTGCACTTGCAACATTTACCTGAGAGTCCTCCTCACTTGGTTCACTATCTTAGAAAATCATGGCCTGCGTGAACATGTTACATGCCACTGTCGCAAAACAAGTATGATCTTCTCCTGAACACAAAGTGTAACACTATAGAATCTTCTGTAGGGTACTTATCCCTGGGGATAAAGTACACCTCCAACATTTGACTCTTGTTCTCCTCACTTGGTTCACTGTTTTGGAAAATCAAGGCCTGCGGAACATATTCCACGAAAACGTCACAAAACCAGTGTGAATTGCTCCTGAACATAAAATGTTACAACGTATGAACATCCACAGGATTCTTATCACTGATAAGAGAAAGTGACACATGTGAATTTGATGGGTCCTCATTTGGTCACTATTATCAAGCTCATTACAAGCCTGAACACAGTTGGTAGAATCAGCACAAAACAAATGTTGTTTTCTCCAGAATACAAAGTTTTAGCGTCTAGAAGCCTGCGTAGGATACTTTTCCCAAAAAAGTGCACATGCTACACATGACTTCCCAAAGAAGTGCACATGCTACATGACTGTGAGTCCTCTTCACTTGGTTCACTATATTGGAAGGGAACCACATGCATGAACATGTTTCATGGAAACGACGTAAAACAAGTGTGATTTCCTCCTGAACACAAAGAGTTACAATATCGAAACTTCTGTTCGATACTAATGCTAAAGAAGTGCACTTGCAACATTTAACTCAGAGTCCTCCTCACTTGGATCACTATTTTGGAAAATCAAGGCCTGCGTGAACATATTCCATGAAAACGTCACAAAACCAGTGTGAATTTCTCCTGAACATAAAAAGTTACAAAGGATGAACATCCACAGGATTCTTATCACTGAGAAGAGAAAGTGAAACATGTGAATTTGACGTCCTCACTTGGTCACCACTTTCAAGCTATTACAAGCCTGAACATAGTTGGTAGAATCAGCACAAAACAAATGTTGTTTCCTCCAGAACAAAGTATTACAGTCTAGAAACTTGTGTAGGATACTTATGCTAAGAAGTGCACATGCTACACATGACTTCCCAAAGAAGTACACATGCTACACATGACTTCCCACAGAAGTGCACATGCTACATATGACTGTGAGTCCTCTTCACTTGGTTCACTATTTTGGAAGGGAACAACATGCATGAACACTTTCATGGAAACCTCATAAAACAAGTGTGATTTCCTACTGAACACAAAGTGTTACAATATAGAAACTTCTGTTCCATACTTTTCCTAAAGAAGTGTACTTGCAACATTTAACTCAGAGTCCTCCTCACAAAACCAGTGTGAATTTCTCCTGAACATAAAACTTACAACGTATGAACATCTACAGGATTCTTATCACGGAGAAGAGAAAGTGAAACATGTGAATTTGACGCGTCCTCTTTGACCACTATTTCAAGCTCATTACAAGCCTGAACACAGTCGGTAGAATCAGCACAAAAACAAATGTTGTTTTCTCCAGAATACAAAGTTTTAGAGTCTAGAAACCTGTGTAGGATACTTTTCCCAAAAAAGTGCACATGCTACACATGACTTCCCAAAGAAGTGCATGCTACATATGACTGTGAGTCCTCTTCACTTGGTTCACTATTTTGGAAGGGAACGACATGCATGAACATGTTTCATGGAAACGACGTAAAACAAGTGTGATTTCCTCCTGAACACAAAGAGTTACAATATCGAAACTTCTGTTCGATACTAATGCTAAAGAAGTGCACTTGCAACATTTAACTCAGAGTCCTCCTCACTTGGATCACTATTTTGGAAAATCAAGGCCTGCGTGAACATATTCCATGAAAACGTCACAAAACCAGTGTGAATTTCTCCTGAACATAAAAAGTTACAAAGGATGAACATCCACAGGATTCTTATCACTGAGAAGAAAAGTGAAACATGTGAATTTGACGCGTCCTCACTTGGTCACCACTTTCAAGCTCATTACAAGCCTGAACATAGTTGGTAGAATCAGCACAAAACAAATTTTTTCCTCCAGAACAAAGTATTACAGTCTAGAAACTTGTGTAGGATACTTACGCTAAGAAGTGCACATGCTACACATGACTTCCAAAGAAGTGCACATGCTACACATGACTTCCCACAGAAGTGCACATGCTACAGATGACTTCCCACAGAAGTGCACATGCTACATATGACTGTGAGTCCTCTTCACTTGGTTCACTATTTTGGAAGTGAACGACATGCATGAACACGTTTCATGGAAACGTCGTAAAACAAGTGTGATTTCCTCCTGAACACAAAGAGTTACAATATAGAAACTTCTGTTCCATACTTTTCCTAAAGAAGTGTACTTGCAACATTTAACTCAGAGTCCTCCTCACAAAACCAGTGTGAATTTCTCCTGAACATAAAACCTTACAACGTATGAACATCTACAGGATTCTTATCACGGAGAAGAGAAAGTGAAACATGTGAATTTGACGCGTCCTCTCTTGACCACTATTTTCAAGCTCATTACAAGCCTGAACATAGTGGGTAGAATCAGCACAAAACAAATGTTGTATTCTCGAGAATACAAAGGTTTACAATCTACAAACCTGTGTAGGATACTTATCCCAATGAAGTGCACATGCTACACATGACTTCAAATAGAAGAGCACATGCTACATATTCACTATTTTGGAAGGGAACGACATGCATGAACATGATTCATGGAAACGTCGTAAAACAAGTGTGATTTCCTCCTGAACACAAAGAGTTACAACATAAACTTCTGTTCGATACTTATCCTAAAGAAGTGCACTTGCAACATTTACCTGAGAGTCCTCCTCACTTGGTTCACTATCTTGAAAATCATGGCCTGCGTGAACATGTTACATGCCACTGTCGCAAAACAAGTATGATCTTCTCCTGAACACAAAGTGTAACACTATAGAATCTTCTGTAGGGTACTTATCCCTGAGGGATAAAGTACACCTCCAACATTTGACTCTTGATTCTCCTCACTTGGTTCACTGTTTTGGAAAATCAAGGCCTGCGGAACATATTCCACGAAAACGTCACAAAACCAGTGTGAATTGCTCCTGAACATAAAATGTTACAACGTATGAACATCCACAGGATTCTTATCACTGAGAAGAGAAAGTGACACATGTGAATTTGATGGGTCCTCATTTGGTCACTATTATCAAGCTCATTACAAGCCTGAACACAGTTGGTAGAATCAGCACAAAACAAATGTTGTTTTCTCCAGAATACAAAGTTTTAGCGTCTAGAAGCCTGAGTAGGATACTTTTCCCAAAAAAGTGCACATGCTACACATGACTTCCTAAAGAAGTGCACATGCTACATGTGACTGTGAGTCCTCTTCACTTGGTTCACTATTTTGGAAGGGAACGACATGCATGAACATGTTTCATGGAAACGACGTAAAACAAGTGTGATTTCCTCCTGAACCCAAAGAGTTACAATATAGAAACTTCTGTACCATACTTTTCGTAAAGAAGTGTACTTGCAACATTTAACTCAGAGTCCTCCTCACAAAACCAGTGTGAATTTCTCCTGAACATAAAAGGTTACAACGTATGAACATCTACAGGATTCTTATCACGGAGAAGAGAAAGTGAAACATGTGAATTTGACGCGTCCTCTCTTGACCACTATTTTCAAGCTCATTACAAGCCTGAACATAGTGGGTAGAATCAGCACAAAACAAATGTTGTATTCTCGAGAATACAAAGGTTTACAATCTACAAACCTGTGTAGGATACTTATCCCAATGAAGTGCACATGTTACACATGACTTCAAATAGAAGAGCACATGCTACATATGACTGTGAGTCCTCTTCACCTCGTTCACTATTTTGGAAGGGAACGACATGCATGAACATGTTTCATGGAAACGTCATAAAACAAGTGTGATTTCCTCCTGAACACAAAGAGTTACAACATAGAAACTTCTGTTCGATACTTATCCTAAAGAAGTGCACTTGCAATATTTACCTGAGAGTCCTCCTCACTTGGTTCACTATCTTAGAAAATCATGGCCAGCGTGAACATGTTACATGCCACTGTCGCAAAACAAGTATGAACTCCTGAACACAAAGTGTAACACTATAGAATCTTCTGTAGGGTACTTATCCCTCAGAAGTACACCTCCAACATTTGACTCTTGGTTCTCCTCACATGGTTCACTGTTTTGGAAATTCAAGGCCTGCGGAACATATTCCACGAAAACGTCACAAAACCAGTGTGAATTTCTCCTGAACACAAAATGTTACAACGTATGAACATCCACAGGATTCTTATCACTGAGAAGAGAAAGTGACACATGTGAATTTGATAGGTCCTCATTTGGTCACTATTATCAAGCTCATTACAAGCCTGAACACAGTTGGCAGAATCAGCACAAAACAAATGTTTTCTCCAGAATACAAAGTTTTAGAGTCTAGAAACCTGTGTAGGATACTTTTCCCAAAAAAGTGCACATGCTACACATGACTTCCCAAAGAAGTGCACATGCTACATATGACTGTGAGTCCTCTTCACTTGGTTCACTATTTTGGAAGGGAACGACATGCATGAACATGTTTCATGGAAACGACGTAAAACAAGTGTGATTTCCTCCTGAACACAAAGAGTTACAACATCGAAACTTCTGTTCGATACTTATCCTAAAGAAGTGCACTTGCAACAATTACCTGAGAGTCTCCTCACTTGGTTCACTATCTTAGAAAATCATGGCCAGCGTGAACATGTTACATGCCACTGTCGCAAAACAAGTATGATCTTCTCCTGAACACAAAGTGTAACACTAAAGAATCTTCAGTAGGGTACTTATCCCTGAGGGATAAAGTACACCTCATACATTTGACTCTTGGTTCTCCTCACTTGGTTCACTGTTTTGGAAATTCAAGGCCTGCGGAACATATTCCACGAAAACGTCACAAAACCAGTGTGAATTTCTCCTGAACACAAAATGTTACAACGTATGAACATCCACAGGATTCTTATCACTGAGAAGAGAAAGTGACACATGTGAATTTGATGGGTCACTATATCAAGCTCATTACAAGCCTGAACACAGTTGGCAGAATCAGCACAAAACAAATGTTGTTTTCTCCAGAATACAAAGTTTTAGAGTCTAGAAACCTGTGTAGGATACTTCTTCCCAAAAAAGTGCACATGCTACACATGACTTCCCAAAGAAGTGCACATGCTACATATGACTGTGAGTCCTCTTCACTTGGTTCACTATTTTGGAAGGGAACGACATGCATGACATGTTTCATGGAAACGACGTAAACAAGTGTGATTTCCTCCTGAACACAAAGAGTTACAACATAAGAAACTTCTGTTCGATACTTATCCTAAAGAAGTGCACTTGCAACAATTACCCTGAGAGTCCTCCTCACTTGGTTCACTATCTTAGAAAATCATGGCCTGCGTGAACATGTTACATGCCACTGTCGCAAAACAAGTATGATCTTCTCCTGAACACAAAGTGTAACACTAAAGAATCTTCCTAGGCTACTTATCCCTGAGGGATAAAGTACCACACTCCAACATTTGACTCTTGGTTCTCCTCACTTGGTTCACTGTTTTGGAAAATCAAGGCCTGCGGAACATATTCCACGAAAACGTCACAAAACCAGTGTGAATTGCTCCTGAACATAAAATGTTACAACGTATGAACATCCACAGGATTCTTATCACTGAGAAGGGAAAGTGACACATGTTAATTTGATGGGTGCTCATTTGGTCACTATTATCAAGCTCATTACAAGCCTGAACACAGTCGGTAGAATCAGCACAAAACAAATGTTGTTTTCTCCAGAATACAAAGTTTTAGAGTCTAGAAACCTGTGTAGGATACTTTTCCCAAAAAGTGCACATGCTACACATGACTTCCCAAAGAAGTGCACTTGCTACATATGACTGTGAGTCCTCTTCACTTGGTTCACTATTTTGGAAGGGAACGACATGCATGAACATGTTTCATGGAAACGACGTAAAACAAGTGTGATTTCCTCCTGAACACAAAGAGTTACAATATCGAAACTTCTGTTCGATACTAATGCTAAAGAAGTGCACTTGCAACATTTAACTCAGAGTCCTCCTCACTTGGATCACTATTTTGGAAAATCAAGGCCTGCGTGAACATATTCCATGAAAACGTCACAAACCAGTCTGAATTTCTCCTGAACATAAAAAGTTACAAAGGATGAACATCCACAGGATTCTTATCACTGAGAAGAGAAAGTGAAACATGTGAATTTGACGCGTCCTCACTTGGTCACCACTTTCAAGCTCATTACAAGCCTGAACATAGTTGGTAGAATCAGCACAAAACAAATGTTTTTTCCTCCAGAACAAAGTATTACAGTCTAGAAACTTGTGTACGATACTTACGCTAAGAAGTGCACATGCTACACATGACTTCCCAAAGAAGTGCACATGCTACACATGACTTCCCACAGAAGTGCACATGCTACAGATGACTTCCCACAGAAGTGCACATGCTACATATGACTGTGAGTCCTCTTCACTTGGTTCACTATTTTGGAAGTGAACGACATGCATGAACACGTTTCATGGAAACGTCGTAAAACAAGTGTGATTTCCTCCTGAACACAAGAGTTACAATATAGAAACTTCTGTTCCATACTTTTCCTAAAGAAGTGTACTTGCAACATTTAACTCAGAGTCCTCCTCACAAAACCAGTGTGAATTTCTCCTGAACATAAAACCTTACAACGTATGAACATCTACAGGATTCTTATCACGGAGAAGAGAAAGTGAAACATGTGAATTTGACGCGTCCTCTCTTGACCACTATTTTCAAGCTCATTACAAGCCTGAACATAGTGGGTAGAATCAGCACAAAACAAATGTTGTATTCTCGAGAATACAAAGGTTTACAATCTACAAACCTGTGTAGGATACTTATCCCAATGAAGTGCACATGCTACACATGACTTCAAATAGAAGAGCACATGCTACATATGACTGTGAGTCCTCTTCGCTTCGTTCACTATTTTGGAAGGGAACGACATGCATGAACATGTTTCATGGAAACGTCGTAAAACAAGTGTGATTTCCTCCTGAACACAAAGAGTTACAACATCGAAACTTCTGTTCGATACTTATCCTAAAGAAGTGCACTTGCAACATTTACCTGAGAGTCCTCCTCACTTGGTTCACTATCTTAGAAAATCATGGCCTGCGTGAACATGTTACATGCCACTGTCGCAAAACAAGTATGATCTTCTCCTGAACACAAAGTGTAACACTATAGAATCTTCTGTAGGGTACTTATCCCTGAGGGATAAAGTACACCTCCAACATTTGACTCTTGATTCTCCTCACTTGGTTCACTGTTTTGGAAAATCAAGGCGTGCGGAACATATTCCACGAAAACGTCACAAAACCAGTGTGAATTGCTCCTGAACATAAAATGTTACAACGTATGAACATCCACAGGATTCTTATCACTGAGAAGAGAAAGTGACACATGTGAATTTGATGGGTCCTCATTTGGTCACTATTATCAAGCTCATTACAAGCCTGAACACAGTTGGTAGACTCAGCACAAAACAAATGTTGTTTTCTCCAGAATACAAAGTTTTAGCGTCTAGAAGCCTGCGTAGGATACTTTCCCCAAAAAAGTGCACATGCTACACATGACTTCCCAAAGAAGTGCACATGCTACATGTGACTGTGAGTCCTCTTCACTTGGTTCACTATTTTGGAAGGGAACGAGATGCATAAACATGTTTCATGGAAACGACGTAAAACAAGTGTGATTTCCTCCTGAACACAAAGATTTACAATATAGAAACTTCTGTACCATACTTTTCGTAAAGAAGTGTACTTGCAACATTTAACTCAGAGTCCTCCTCACAAAACCAGTGTGAATTTCTCCTGAACATAAAAGGTTACAACGTATGAACATCTACAGGATTCTTATCACGGAGAAGAGAAAGTGAAACATGTGAATTTGACGCGTCCTCTCTTGACCACTATTTTCAAGCTCATTACAAGCCTGAACATAGTGGGTAGAATCAGCACAAAACAAATGTTGTATTCTCGAGAATACAAAGGTTTACAATCTACAAACCTGTGTAGGATACTTATCCCAATGAAGTGCACATGTTACACATGACTTCAAATAGAAGAGCACATGCTACATAGGACTGTGAGTCCTCTTCACCTCGTTCACTATTTTGGAAGGGAACGACATGCATGAACATGTTTCATGGAAACGTCATAAAACAAGTGTGATTTCCTCCTGAACACAAAGAGTTACAACATAGAAACTTCTGTTCGATACTTATCCTAAAGAAGTGCACTTGCAATATTTACCTGAGAGTCCTCCTCACTTGGTTCACTATCTTAGAAAATCATGGCCAGCGTGAACATGTTACATGCCACTGTCGCAAAACAAGTATGAACTCCTGAACACAAAGTGTAACACTATAGAATCTTCTGTAGGGTACTTATCCCTCAGAAGTACACCTCCAACATTTGACTCTTGGTTCTCCTCACATGGTTCACTGTTTTGGAAATTCAAGGCCTGCGGAACATATTCCACGAAAACGTCACAAAACCAGTGTGAATTTCTCCTGAACACAAAATGTTACAACGTATGAACATCCACAGGATTCTTATCACTGAGAAGAGAAAGTGACACATGTGAATTTGATAGGTCCTCATTTGGTCACTATTATCAAGCTCATTACAAGCCTGAACACTGTCGGTAGAATCAGCACAAAACAAATGTTTTCTCCAGAATACAAAGTTTTAGAGTCTAGAAACCTGTGTAGGATACTTTTCCCAAAAAAGTGCACATGCTACACATGACTTCCCAAAGAAGTGCACATGCTACATATGACTGTGAGTCATCTTCACTTGGTTCACTATTTTGGAAGGGAACGACATGCATGAACATGTTTCATGGAAACGACGTAAAACAAGTGTGATTTCCTCATGAACACAAAGAGTTACAACATCGAAACTTCTGTTCGATACTTATCCTAAAGAAGTGCACTTGCAACAATTTTCTGAGAGTCTTCCTCCCTTGGTTCACTATCTTAGAAATTCATGGCCAGCGTGAACATGTTACATGCCACTGTCGCAAAACAAGTATGATCTTCTCCTGAACACAAAGTGTAACACTATAGAATCTTCTGTAGGGTACTTATCCCTGAGGGATAAAGTACACCTCCAACATTTGACTCTTGGTTCTCCTCACTTGGTTCACTGTTTTGGAAAATCAAGGCCTGCGGAACATATTCCACGAAAACGTCACAAAACCAGTGTGAATTGCTCCTGAACATAAAATGTTACAACGTATGAACATCCACAGGATTCTTATCACTGAGAAGAGAAAGTGACACATGTGAATTTGATGGGTGCTCAATTGGTCACTATTATCAAGCTCATTACAAGCCTGAACACTGTTGGTAGAATCAGCACAAAACAAATGTTGTTTTCTCCAGAATACAAAGTTTTAGAGTCTAGAAACCTGTGTAGGATACTTTTCCCAAAAAAGTGCACATGCTACACATGACTTCCCAAAGAAGTGCACATGCTACATATGACTGTGAGTCCTCTTCACTTGGTTCACTATTTGGAAGGGAACGACATGCATGAACATGTTTCATGGAAACGACGTAAAACAAGTGTGATTTCCTCCTGAACACAAAGAGTTACAACATAGACACTTCTGTTCGATACTTATCCTAAAGAAGTGCACTTGAAACATTTACCTGTGAGTCCTCCTCACTTGGTTCACTATCTTAGAAAATCATGGCCTGCGTGAACATGTTACATGCCACTGTCGCAAAACAAGTATGATCTTCTCCTGAACACAAAGTGTAACACTAAAGAATCTTCTGTAGGGTACTTATCCCTGAGGGATAAAGTACACCTCCAACATTTGACTCTTGGTTCTCCTCACTTGGTTCACTGTTTTGGAAAATCAAGGCGTGCGGAACATATTCCACGAAAACGTCACAAAACCAGTGTGAATTGCTCCTGAACATAAAATGTTACAACGTATGAACATCCACAGGATTCTTATCACTGAGAAGAGAAAGTGACACATGTGAATTTGATGGGTGCTCATTTGGTCACTATTATCAAGCTCATTACAAGCCTGAACACAGTTGGTAGAATCAGCACAAAGCAAATGTTGTTTTCTCCAGAATACAAAGTTTTAGCGTCTAGAAGCCTGCGTAGGATACTTTTCCCATAAAAGTGCACATGCTACACATGACTTCCCAAAGAAGTGCACATGCTACATGTGACTGTGAGTCCTCTTCACTTGGTTCACTATTTTGGAAGGGAACGACATGCATGAACATGTTTCATGGAAACGACGTAAAACAAGTGTGATTTCCTCCTGAACACAAAGAGTTACAATATCGAAACTTCTGTTCGATACTAATGCTAAAGAAGTGCACTTGCAACATTTAACTCAGAGTCCTCCTCACTTGGATCACTATTTTGGAAAATCAAGGCCTGCGTGAACATATTCCATGAAAACGTCACAAAACCAGTGTGAATTTCTCCTGAACATAAAAAGTTACAAAGGATGAACATCCACAGGATTCTTATCACTGAGAAGAGAAAGTGAAACGTGATTTTGACGCGTCCTCACTTGGTCACCACTTTCAAGCTCATTACAAGCCTGAACATAGTTGGTAGAATCAGCACAAAACAAATGTTGTTTCCTCCAGAACAAAGTATTACAGTCTAGAAACTTGTGTAGGATACTTATGCTAAGAAGTGCACATGCTACACATGACTTCCCACAGAAGTGCACATGCTACAGATGACTTCCCACAGAAGTGCACATGCTACATATGACTGTGAGTCCTCTTCACTTGGTTCACTATTTTGGAAGTGAACGACATGCATGAACACGTTTCATGGAAACGTCATAAAACAAGTGTGATTTCCTCCTGAACACAAAGAGTTACAACATAGAAACTTTGTTCCATACTTTTCCTAAAGAGTGTACTTGCAACATTTAACTCAGAGTCCTCCTCACAAACCAGTGTGCATTTCTCCTGAACATAAAACCTTACAACGTATGAACATCTACAGGATTCTTATCACGGAGAAGAGAAAGTGAAACATGTGAATTTGACGCGTCCTCTCTTGACCACTATTTTCAAGCTCATTACAAGCCTGAACATAGTGGGTAGAATCAGCACAAAACAAATGTTGTCTTCCTCGAGAATACAAAGGTTTACAGTCTACAAACCTGTGTAGGATACTTATCCCAATGAAGCGCACATGCTACACATGACTTCAAATAGAAGAGCACATGCTACATATGAACTGTGAGTCATCTTCACCTCGTTCACTATTTGGAAGGGAACGACATTCATGAACAGTTTCATGGAAACGTCGTAAAACAAGTGTGATTTCCTCCTGAACACAAAGAGTTACAACATAGAAACTTCTGTTCGATACTTATCCTAAAGAAGTGCACTTGCAACATTTACCTGAGAGTCCTCCTCACTTGGATCACTATCTTAGAAAATCATGGCCAGCGTGAACATGTTACATGCCACTGTCGCAAAACAAGTATGACTCCTGAACACAAAGTGTAACACTATAGAATCTTCTGTAGGGTACTTATCCCTCAGAAGTACACCTCCAACATTTGACTCTTGGTTCTCCTCACATGGTTCACTGTTTTGGAAATTCAAGGCCTGCGGAACATATTCCACGAAAACGTCACAAAACCAGTGTGAATTTCTCCTGAACACAAAATGTTACAACGTATGAACACCCACAGGATTCTTATCACCGAGAAGAGAAAGTGACACATGTGAATTTGATGGGTCCTCATTTGGTCACTATTATCAAGCTCATTACAAGCCTGAACACAGTTGGCAGAATCAGCACAAAACAAATGTTGTTTTCTCCAGAATACAAAATTTTAGAGTCTAGAAACCTGTGTAGGATACTTTTCCCAAAAAAGTGCACATGCTACACATGACTTCCCAAAGAAGTGCACATGCTACATATGACTGTGAGTCCTCTTCACTTGGTTCACTATTTTGGAAGGGAACGACATGCATGAACATGTTTCATGGAAACGACGTAAAACAAGTGTGATTTCCTCCTGAACACAAAGAGTTACAACATAGAAACTTCTGTTCGATACTTATCCTAAAGAGTGCACTTGCAACATTTACCTGAGAGTCCTCCTCACTGGTTCACTATCTTAGAAAATCATGGCCTGCGTGAACATGTTACATGCCACTGTCGCAAAACAAGTATGATCTTCTCCTGAACACAAAGTGTAACCTAAAGAATCTTCTGTAGGGTACTTATCCCTGAGGATAAAGTACACCTCCAACATTTGACTCTTGGTTCTCCTCACTTGGTTCACTGTTTTGGAAAATCAAGGCATGCGCGGAACATATTCCACGAAAACGTCACAAAACCAGTGTGAAATTGCTCCTGAACATAAAATGTTACAACGTATGAACATCCACAGGATTCTTACCACTGATGAGAGAAAGTGACACATGTGAATTTGATGGGTCCGCATTTGGTCACTATTATCAAGCTCATTACAAGCCTGAACACAGTTTGGTAGAATCAGCACAAAACAAATGTTGTTTTCTCCAGAATACAAAGTTTTAGCGTCTAGAAGCCTGCGTAGGATACTTTTCCCAAAAACAGTGCACATGCGACACATGACTTCCAAAGAAGTGCACATGCTACATGTGAACTGTGAGTCCTCTTCACTTGGTTTCACTATTTGGAAGGGAACGACATGCATGAACATGTTTCATGGAAACGACGTAAAACAAGTGTGATTTCCTCCTGAACACAAGAGTTACAATATCGAAACTTCTGTTCGATACTAATTGCTAAAGAAGTGCACTTGCAACATTTAACTCAGAGTCCTCCTCACTTGGATCACTATTTTGGAAAATCAAGGCCTGCGTGAACATATTCCATGAAAACGTCACAAAACCAGTGGTGAATTTCTCCTGAACATAAAAAGTTACAAAGGATGAACATCCACAGGATTCTTATCACTGAGAAGAGAAAGTGAAACATGTGAATTTGACACGTCCTCACTTGGTCACCACTTTCAAAGCTCATTACAAGCCTGAACATAGTTGGTAGAATCAGCACAAAACAAATGTTGTTTTCTCCAGAACAAAGTATTACAGTCTAGAAACTTGTGTAGGATACTTATAGCTAAGAAGTGCACATGCTACACATGACTTCCCAAAGAGTGCACATGCTACACATGACTTCCCACAGAAGTGCACATGCTACATATGACTGTGAGTCCTCTTCACTTGGTTCACTATTTTGAAGGGAACGACATGCATGAACACTTTTCATGGACACCTCATAAACAAGTGTGATTTCCTACTGAACACAAAGAGTTACAATATAGAAACTTCTGTTCCATACTTTTCCTAAATAAGTGTACTTGCAAGATTTAACTCAGAGTCCTCCTCACAAAACCAGTGTGAATTTCTCCTGAACATAAAACCTTACAACGTATGAACATCTACAGGATTCTTATCACGGAGAAGAGAAAGTGAAACGTGAATTTGACGCGTCCTCTCTTGACCACTATTTTCAAGCTCAATACAAGCCTGAACATAGTGGGTAGAATCAGCAAAAAACAAATGTTGTATTCTCGAGAATACAAAGGTTTACAATCTACAAACCTGTGTAGGATACTTATCCCAATGAAGTGCACATGCTACACATGACTTCAAATAGAAGAGCACATGCTACATATGACTGTGAGTCCTCTTCACCTCGTTAACTATTTTGGAAGGAAACGACATGCATGAACATGTCTCATGGAAACGTCATAAAACAAGTGTGATTTCCTCCTGAACACAAAGAGTTACAACATAGAAACTTCTGTTCGATACTTATCCTAAAGAAGTGCACTTGCAACATTTACCTGAGAGTCCTCCTAACTTGGTTCACTATCTTAGAAAATCATGGTCAGCGTGAACATGTTACATGCCACTGTCGCAAAACAAGTATGAACTCCTGAACACAAAGTGTAACACTATAGAATCTTCTGTAGGGTACTTATCCCTCAGAAGTACACCTCCAACATTTGACTCTTGGTTCTCCTCACATGGTTCACTGTTTTGGAAATTCAAGGCCTGCGGAACATATTCCACGAAAACGTCACAAAACCAGTGTGAATTTCTCCTGAACACAAAATGTTACAACGTATGAACATCCACAGGATTCTTATCACTGAGAAGAGAAAGTGACACATGTGAATTTGATGGGTCACTATATCAAGCTCATTACAAGCCTGAACACAGTTGGCAGAATCAGCACAAAACAAATGTTGTTTTCTCCAGAATACAAAGTTGTAGAGTCTAGAAACCTGTGTAGGATACTTTTCCCAAAAAAGTGCACATGCTACACATGACTTCCCAAAGAAGTGCACATGCTACATATGACTGTGAGTCCTCTTCACTTGGTTCACTATTTTGGAAGGGAACGACATGCATGAACATGTTTCATGGAAACGACGTAAAACAAGTGTGATTTCCTCCTGAACACAAAGAGTTACAACATAAAAACTTCTGTTCGATACTTATCCTAAAGAAGTGCACTTGCAACAATTACCTGATAGTCCTCCTCACTTGGTTCACTATCTTAGAAAATCATGGCCTGCGTGAACATGTTACATGCCACTGTCGCAAAACAAGTATGATCTTCTCCTGAACACAAAGTGTAACACTAAAGAATCTTCCTAGGCTACTTATCCCTGAGGGATAAAGTACACCTCCAACATTTGACTCTTGGTTCTCCTCACTTGGTTCACTGTTTTGGAAAATCAAGGCCTGCGGAACATATTCCACGAAAACGTCACAAAACCAGTGTGAATTGCTCCTGAACATAAAATGTTACAACGTATGAACATCCACAGGATTCTTATCACTGAGAAGGGAAAGTGACACATGTGAATTTGATGGGTGCTCATTTGGTCACTATTATCAAGCTCATTACAAGCCTGAACACAGTCGGTAGAATCAGCACAAAACAAATGTTGTTTTCTCCAGAATACAAAGTTTTAGAGTCTAGAAACCTGTGTAGGATACTTTTCCCAAAAAAGTGCACATGCTACACATGACTTCCCAAAGAAGTGCACCTGCTACATATGACTGTGAGTCCTCTTCACTTGGTTCACTATTTTGGAAGGGAACGACATGCATGAACATGTTTCATGGAAACGACGTAAAACAAGTGTGATTTCCTCCTGAACACAAAGAGTTACAATATCGAAACTTCTGTTCGATACTAATGCTAAAGAAGTGCACTTGCAACATTTAACTCAGAGTCCTCCTCACTTGGATCACTATTTTGGAAAATCAAGGCCTGCGTGAACATATTCCATGAAAACGTCACAAAACCAGTGTGAATTTCTCCTGAACATAAAAAGTTACAAAGGATGAACATCCACAGATTCTTATCACTGAGAAGAGAAAGTGAAACATGTGAATTTGACGCGTCCTCACTTGGTCACCACTTTCAAGCTCATTACAAGCCTGAACATAGTTGGTAGAATCAGCACAAAACAAATGTTTTTTCCTCCAGAACAAAGTATTACAGTCTAGAAACTTGTGTACGATACTTACGCTAAGAAGTGCACATGCTACACATGACTTCCCAAAGAAGTGCACATGCTACACATGACTTCCCACAGAAGTGCACATGCTACAGATGACTTCCCACAGAAGTGCACATGCTACATATGACTGTGAGTCCTCTTCACTTGGTTCACTATTTTGGAAGTGAACGACATGCATGAACACGTTTCATGGAAACGTCGTAAAACAAGTGTGATTTCCTCCTGAACACAAAGAGTTACAATATAGAAACTTCTGTTCCATACTTTTCCTAAAGAAGTGTACTTGCAAGATTTAACTCAGAGTCCTCCTCACAAAACCAGTGTGAATTTCTCCTGAACATAAAACCTTACAACGTATGAACATCTACAGGATTCTTATCACGGAGAAGAGAAAGTGAAACATGTGAATTTGACGCGTCCTCTCTTGACCACTATTTTCAAGCTCATTACAAGCCTGAACATAGTGGGTAGAATCAGCACAAAACAAATGTTGTATTCTCGAGAATACAAAGGTTTACAATCTACAAACCTGTGTAGGATACTTATCCCAATGAAGTGCACATGCTACACATGACTTCAAATAGAAGAGCACATGCTACATATGACTGTGAGTCCTCTTCGCTTCGTTCACTATTTTGGAAGGGAACGACATGCATGAACATGTTTCATGGAAACGTCGTAAAACAAGTGTGATTTCCTGTGAACACAAAGAGTTACAACATCGAAACTTCTGTTCGATACTTATCCTAAAGAAGTGCACTTGCAACATTTACCTGAGAGTCCTCCTCACTTGGTTCACTATCTTAGAAAATCATGGCCTGCGTGAACATGTTACATGCCACTGTCGCAAAACAAGTATGATCTTCTCCTGAACACAAAGTGTAACACTATAGAATCTTCTGTAGGGTACTTATCCCTGAGGAATAAAGTACACCTCCAACATTTGACTCTTGATTCTCCTCACTTGGTTCACTGTTTTGGAAAATCAAGGCCTGCGGAACATATTCCACGAAAACGTCACAAAACCAGTGTGAATTGCTCCTGAACATAAAATGTTACAACGTATGAACATCCACAGGATTCTTATCACTGAGAAGAGAAAGTGACACATGTGAATTTGATGGGTCCTCATTTGGTCACTATTATCAAGCTCATTACAAGCCTGAACACAGTTGGTAGACTCAGCACAAAACAAATGTTGTTTTCTCCAGAATACAAAGTTTTAGCGTCTAGAAGCCTGCGTAGGATACTTTTCCCA
>JALPQD010001219.1:0-21879 GCA_023101885.1 Typhlomys cinereus | reverse complement strand
GACACAGCAGGGATGGGGGGTCAGTGTCCCATTTGTGAGATGGTTACTGTCTATCTGCCATGACAGAAGGATCCATAATTCCCTATATCTTATATCCTCCCTGATTGGTGAGAAAAAAAAAAGATTGTAAGAGCTTGAAGTGGGACACTGGTGGGCCAGACACTGTGTCCTGGACATGACCAGAACTGATATGTGCATCTCCCTTCACTAATTCAGCTTTAGACCCAAAGGTTTCCACTGTAAGTGCCCATTCTATGGGTATAATAACAGCTACCAACAGAGTATTTTCATATACTGTCTTCTACCTATAGGTTTAATGGCTGTCTTCCCTATTAATTTAAAAAAAGGAAAGTAACAAAACATTTTTCTAAATATTTATAATTTTATTATTCTTTTTTCTTTCCCTTTAGTCCCCATTCCCATCCCCCCTCCTTTTCCTCTGACAACCCTCCATCTCCCCTATCACACTCCCTCCTATTTTCAAGTCTTTTCATTTCTGTGGCCCACTGTGCTTCATTTACTTTGTCTTTGTTGTCATATGCTTGATATTCATGCTCCAACAAGTGTCATAGATCAGTAGGTTGTTACCGGGACAAACATAAAGAGCAGCTGTGCTCACTTACAAGAATATCCATACATGCTCTCAAAAGCATGGAGAAAATTTCTAACATCACTAGTATTCAAATCAATACTACAATCATATGCTACTTAAGCTTATTACTTGGCAAAATTTTTTAAACTTTGACAATACCAACTGCCAAATAAAAAACAACAGAATTCATTCCACATTGTTCTCAGTGGAAATTGAGAAAAAGGCCTCAGAAAATTATGGATCCTTCTGTCATGAATGTCCTATTCCTATTCTTCCATCTACCTTCAGAGTCTCCTCTTATATTAAGATCTTCATTTAAACAGTCTTTTATCTTTGGTCAGGAGGTGACCTCCAATACCAATCAGGATGCAGCCAAGGGTGGGGCAGAAAAAGCAAAACTAAAAAAAACAACAAACCATAATTCAGAACACCAAAGACCCTACATTAAGCACCTGGAACCAGATCAGCCAAATCTCTCCCCATCCTAAAGCTCAGGGAACCTTGCAGAAGAGGGGGTAGTGGCAAGATTCTAACAGCCTAAAGATGGGGAGGACCAACCATATGCAAGATACTCCATACAAGTTAGGGCTGCAGCAGCCAGGATTGGACATTGCCTGACCTGCACAATGGCTGACATGTGAAGGACCCCCCAAAGTCTAGCATGGATCACAGGGGAGAAGGCTCCAGGCAGTATGATCCTTAGAGGCAAGGGATTAAACAGGCATAATAGAGTTCCCATGCTAATGGGGAACCCAAGAAGGGGCTCTGGGATATGTCTCTGAGTCCTGAATCCTCACTAAGTTGGAGAACTCAAAGGGAGGCTTGGTGTTCACACAAAAGTATGTTCCAGGGGATAGGAGGGAGGAAGGGGGAGGCACTGGGAGAAGGGGAGGGTGTGAGGGAGGTGAAAGGAAGGGAGAAAGGGGGAAGAGTGCAAGGGGGAATGACTGGGAGGGGAAGGGGGACGATGGGGGTACCTATTGAGCTTGTATGATTAGAGAAAATAAAATGCAGGAGAAAAAATTTGTGCTTCTGTCAGAGGAATGCAGGTATAGCTTTAATCCTCTATTGGGGAAGAAGGTTCCTCCACTACTGGGAAATTGTCTTTTCTAGTGGAGTTCCCAGCATTAGAACAGAATGCATAGAACCATAAGGAGGGGGACTGGGTACAATTCTAGCCAGTCAGAATCACTTGCAATGATTAATAAGGTGACATATATTACAGTCAGATTGCCCTCTGTTTCTTTTAGACATTCGCACTACATATCCTTGGCCAGCATAGAAGTCTCTCTCCTTTCCCTCAGCCTCTGTAAGGCTAGAGTTACAAGCATGTGCTACAGTTAAATATTTTCCCCTAGGGAGACAACATATCCCTTTGTGACCCAGGCTGGCTTGGAACTTGGTATCTGTGCTAGGCTACCCTGAATACAAAATCCTGAGGCTGTTTTCCTCTGTGTTGCTAGGATTACAGGCATGAGCCACACAATCCTCGAAAGAACATTTGGTCACAGATTTGCTTCCTCTGAATGCCTTTAGGACTTTGCCTTTTGTATACTCAGTCATGTGAACTTTTCTTAGGTATTTTCTTAGGTAGTTATTTTTATACTCTAGTTGTATGGATTACAGATCACCTCTCCCAATTTTTGAATTAAGAAGGCAAGCCTTCTGGAATAATTGGTCTACTGCAGTACCACATAACAATCCTAGTTACCTTAGCTTTGTAATTAATTCTAAAATAGGGGAGCTACCAACCGTTTTCACTACTTCAAAGTGTTCTGGCTCTTTTGCTTCTCTGTATTACAATACAAACATGTCATTGCTGTCTGGGGAATTTTTGGTTTTATGTACCCCATCTGTATTCTGGGAGGGGTATTTCACAGTGTGAATAGAGTGCATTTATGTGTGCTTTCATGTCTGCACACACACTATATGAAAAAGATTGTTGGAATTTTGACAGGAATTTTATGAATATAGTGATTGATATAGGGAAATTTGGTAGAATGTGTCAATCATTTGTAACTTTTAACACGTGTGAATTGTATTTATTAATGGGACTCAAGATGTGATTTCCATATGTACATAGACCATATCCATGTATCCCATGAACCAACTTTCCATTTGGCTAAACTTTATTCTTTGGTTTTCATTTCATGGATACTCTCGCTTGCTTGTAATTTTTTTCCTTCTACTTTCTTTCTGTTTATTCTGTGTTTCTAACTTCTTAGGTCAGTTGGTTAGTGCATTAGTTTTATGTGTATTCTATTTTCTGCTTTCAGTGCCAAGGCTCAGAAAAGTTACAAAGCATTATCATAGTAGTATCTGTTTTATGATTCCACACATATCTGCAATCTTTTCCTTATTGTTTTTCTTTCTTGAGACAGAGTCTTAATGTATCCCAGATTGACTTTCCTACTTACTCTGAAGGCAAGAATTCTTTTAATGAAGCCTATTTTGCAATGTTGTTGTTGGGTACCTACTCTATACATTGATTGGACTTTGATTTCTTCATAGGCTTTTGTCTGCATGGGGAGGGTTTTTACATGTTTCTGTGAAAATAGTGAGGCTTTGTTTTATCTCTGTCATGTTTGGGAAATTTTTTTTGGGGGGGGGGTGAAACTTCATTCTCTTTTGGAAAGAACTCATTGTGTCCCTCAGAAAACTAAAGCTTAAAAGTAGACCGAACTATGGGCTGGAGAGATGGCTCTGGGATTAAAACTCTGCCTCACAAGCAGAAGATCCTCAGTTGGGATCCCAGGTCCTACATAAAAAATACCAGACAGAAAGCAGAAAGAGCTTCCGCCTGCACTTCCAGCCCTGATGGGCGGAGCCTAGGAAATCCCAGTGAAGCAAGATGGAGGTAGAAAAAAATCCATAATGATTTCCATAGTCACCATTGGGCCTCCATAGGGACACATAGTGGCCTCTGATACACACACACACACACACACACACACACACACAAGGTTTTGTTTTTTTTTTTTTTTAAATAGAGAAGACCATGCAGAATCACATGCGATTGTGGAACTCAGAAATTGGGAAAACCGTAGAAACCTTCCATGACTAGTTAAGCTTACAGAATACTATAAAGGAATCACGCTACTCCAGGGGATCTTCATAGCTACTTATAGAACTTTAAAATATACCTTTTCTCTTTGAGAATGGGTTTTGATAGGTTGCCCAGGCTGGCTTTAAATTCCAAGTCACTGCCTCAGCCTTGCAAACACCGTTATTTTTTTTTCAGTTAACATGAAATGGAATAAGGAGAACCTCAGTTGTTTTCAATCCTGTTATACTGTTAGGTTTTTTTTTTAGCCTTGTATAAAACATGAATACCTGGGCTGCAGAGGTGGCTCAGGGATTAAGCCTCACAAACAGAAGGTCCTGGGAGAGTTCAGATCCCAGTTCTCACGTGAAAAATGCCAGGCAGAATCTGCAGGTACTTCGAGCCTGGTGGGTGGAGCCTGGGAAAACCCAGAGAGAAGCCAAAAAGAGGTAGAAACAATCCAGGATGATTTCCGAAGTCACTGTTGGGCCTCTACAGGGACACACAGTACACTCCAATACATACACACACGTTAAGTGAATAAATAAATTAAGGAAAAAAATTTGGAAAAATATTAATGCCCAGATTTAATATTATGAATAGAATCCTTCTTGGGATTAGTATCATTCATAACCATGGTTCTTCAGTTTGCCTGCATACCAGGATCCTAGGAGATTTAAAAAATATATTAGTTCTCAGTGCCCAAGGAATAAGAAGCATTTAGTGTTCCTTAATCACAAATGTCCAGCATCTGTTCTGAATGGTCAGATTTAGTAGTCTGCCTAAAGTGAGTGATTTGTGAGTATGCTATGGGAGTCTTTGGGTGGGGGAACATGAGGGCCTGGTGGTGTCACATAGGACAGTCTGGCCTTGAACTTTTTATCCTCCTGCCTTGATCTACAGAGTACTGGGGTCATTGGCATGTGTTACCATCCCTGAATCGAGCAGTTCCTCATGATTTTCTATAAGCTGCTTTCATGACTCGCCCTAAATCTGTGTGTATAAAACAATAGGTTTTGCTGTATTATAACTTTTCTTTACTACATCTCATCACCCATCACATTTACTCCCCTGTGTCTTAATAGCCCTCTGTCAAAATAGTCCCACTTCTATTTACATACTCTAAAAATTAAGTTTAATTTTTATTATATGTGTGTGTGTGTGTGTGTGTGTTGCTACAGTATGTGTGGGAGGTCAGAAAGCAACTCTCTCTCTCTCTCTCACTCTCACCTGAATTCCATAAGTTGAAAGAAAACATGCTATATCTGCCATTATGTGATTGGCTAATTTTGCTTAATATGGTCTGCAGTCTGGTTTCCTGCAAATGATAAAACTTCTTTATACCCGAAGAATACCACGTGTCATACAGAGACTATAGTTTGTTCTTTCATCTGATGATGGGCACCTGGACTAATTTTATAACTTGTGCATTATAATGAACACCATTATGCATTTTATTTGAGACAGGGTCTTTGTATAGTCTAGTTGTGTGGGTTGCTGATTTTTTTTCACACTTTAGACATTGGAAGGCTGGATTTTCTTGTCCATTCTAGTTCTATACAATTGTCCTAATTATTACAGGTTTGTAACTAGTTCTGGAGTATAAGAGATCACATGTTCTCACCACTACATTGGTATTCTGGCTATTTTGGTACTTTGCCTTTAAGACTATAAATCTGGCATTAACATCTGGGAAACTATCATTTTAACTGCCTCTCTGGATCTGGCAATGCCTGTAGTCTTTTTTTTTTTTTTTTTGGTTGTCGCAACTTGGTGAATGAAGAGTTCCAGGTGATCCATAGCAAGAAGATGTCAGGGTGCTGCTGGATATGCATAAGATACATGTATAACTGTTTCTTAAAGATATTTTTATAATAGAAACAATGGATGAGACAGTATGTGACTACCACACTACATAATCCAGGGTTAAACCAGGTTCTAAGGATTTTCCCTAAGAAGAACATGTGAAAGATTCTGTTGATGTCTATTCTTACTATCACTTAATATTGTCAGAATTTTAAAATTTTGCCAAGTAATGGACTTTTTAGCATGTGTTTGCAATATTCTTTGAATTTCCAAAATCATTAATGAAATGAACAAATATCTTTTTTAAAATTCCTTCTCTGCCCCCACTCATCAGAGCTTGTTCAGTAATTCTGTAACGAGAGCACATTTGGACCTATACCTTTGATCCAAGAACTGTCCTATGTTAGGGAAGCCAGGTCTTCTTCCGTTAGTTAAGTATCCTCTTCAACAGAGTACATAGCTCAAGAAGGGACATCAATAGAGCAGTGAGCTGGGGAGCAACACCTGTCTAGCCAACTCCATCAGCCAAATCAACCCCAGTGATCAATGACATAGCAGATGCTGAATAGAAATTACCTTCCAATTCTTTCTTCCTTTTTTTCCTTCCTTTCTTCTCTACCTCTTTTCCCCTTCCTTCCTTCCTTCCTTCCTTCCTTCCTTCCTTCCTTCCTTCCTTCCTTCCTTCCTTCCTTCCTTCCTTCCTTCCTTCCATTTTTTCTTTTAAGATAGTCTTTTGCTGATCTAGAACTGCCTATTCTCCAGTCTCTGTCTCTCCAGTGTTAGGATTACAGATGGGCAACTTCTGTAAAAAAAAAAAAAAAAAAAAAAGGTGTTAGGTTATGGAATAGTGAGATTTGTGCTTGTTCACATAATTTTATCTTGACCCTAATTGTGTTGCTGTCATGTATTTTGTGTGTCTATATAGGATGCTATCACATGAATATCGTATGTATCCACTGTTATGTTGATGGGTTTCTGCATTTTCGTATTTTTGGTATTGAGTACAATGCTAGGATGAGTAAGGATGCATGCTAACAGTTTTTAGGGGTGTATTAAGAGTAGAATACTGACTCAGAGATCTGCAAACTTTATACTCTTGAAATAGTTAAACTATTTTTCTAAAGTCATTCTACCAATTTATACTAAAATCAGTTCTACCTGGCTATTCAAGATGTGAAAGTTCGACTGCATTCTCCACTTCCCTTTGGACTGCATGATTTGGGAGCTGGAGAGACAGTTTAGCTGGACAAACGTGGGTGCTTAACATCTCAGGGTGAATTGCAGAAAAAAACAGAAATGGGGTCATGTATGCAGGATGAGCATCCTGAACCAGCCATCAGAGAGGTGTAGTTGGAGGTACATCAAAGCATCTATAAAGAAGGACATAGTGCCCATAATTATAAAATTATTGTATGACCATCAAAATTTGTTGAGTGATTTCACTGTGTTATTTCTAGGCAAAACAGAAAGGACACAGGAAAAGTTTCACTTCTTCCATTTATCTTAAGCTTTCTTCTCTATCTCTTACCTTCATTTTTGTTCTAAAGTCTAGGGAAATTACTGTGACGTGTCTGGCAAATGTTGATGCTCAGACTCCAAATTAACCCCTTTCTCCTCTACTTTGTGATACTGGAGCTGGCCTCTTCGAAACAGTCTTCATGGGTAGTGGGTGATATAGGACTTCTTTGTTTTGTGTGCCCATTTCTGGTCATAATTCCAGCTATCACACCTGCTGATTTGTCTGAGTGTGTCACTGATGGGTACCCCTGTGGGCGTCCCTGATTTGGGGTTCTCTTGGAGTTGTGGAATTGTAGGTGGATGCTAGTTGCCTGGTTTGACTGAGTGGATGATCCTTCTTCTCACTATGGTGAGACCCCGTCTCAATTAATGTACAATGTTTCTGAAGATGCCAACCCCCCCTTCATCTCCTCAGTTGTCTCACTGTAAACTTTGTCAGAATGAATGCCTTCTAGAATATTCTAGTTCCTTAATTACCCTTCTCCCACACTTGGGAGCTACTTACTACCTCAACCACCCTTTCTTTGTTACTGTTCATTTTGGGATGTGGTGGGGAAATGGGTTTATTTCATAGCCCAGACTGTCCTCAAAGGTACCTTGTAAATCATTGAGACTTGGAATTCACAACCCTTCTGACTCAGTTTCCCAATTGCCCCCCATTACAGGTGGAGGCCTCCAGTGGGTCACTTTCTTTTTGGCAGAGGGACCTATTACATATAACCTTGGCTGCTATTCCATTCACCTGTGGCTTACAATGTTTCTGTCTCAGGCTGCTGAGTGCTTTGATTTGGAGTTTCAAAACGCCCTTTATTCTAGCTCCTGCTCCTCCCTCCTATTTCCTGGGAATGCTATCTAGACCAAAGCTATGTCCTCAATTCTCTTTTTACTTTGTATTTTGAAACACAGAGTCTCACAACTTTATCCAGCCTGGCCATCCTCCTCCTCTTGCACTATAGCTATGATTATAAACCTGTGTCAAAACCCTGTTTTGTTTTTTTGTTTTTTTAGCTAAATACAAATTTGTTTTTATTTGTGATCAAAACAGCAGGAACATTTGCAGACTGTACAACTTGAGTGTTAGAAAATAGTTTTTTATTGTTACATTTTTTTGCCTAGTTATACAAGCTCAATAGGTACCCCCTTCCTCTCCCTCCCCCCCATACCCCCCTGTTGTCCCCCATTGCACTCTCCCCTCTCCCCCACCATCACCTCATCCCTCTCACCCTTTTTCTTTCCCTCCTCCTCTCTTGGTGCTTCCTGCTTTCTCCTTCCCATCCTCCAGAGTATCTGTTTATGTGGGTGCTGAATATCCCTCTGAGGTCTACACTAGTGAGGGTTTAAGACTCAGTGGCATAGCTTGGGGCCCCTTCTTGGGCTGCCTGTTAGTATAGGAACTCTTACGACTGCTGAACCCTGTTTTTAGTTCTAGTAGTTTTTGCCTTTTTTTAAAAAAATACTTGTCTGTCTGTGTAGGTCTGTGTAGGTCTGTGTCTGTCTGTCTTTGTCTGTCTCTGTCTGTGTGTCTGTCTGTCTGCATCTCTCTGTCGGTCTGTCTGCATCTGTCCATCTGTCTGTCTACATCTGTCTGTCTGCATCTGTCTGCGTCTGTCTGTGTCTGTCTATCCATCTGTCTGTATCTGTCTGTGTCTGTCTATCCATCTGTCTGCATCTGTCTGTCTGCGTCTGTCTGTGTCTGTCTGTCCATCCATCTGTCTGTCCATCTTTAATGGTTACTTTTAACTATTCCTGTGAGAGAGCACTCAAGTCAATCAACTTAAGGGAGAAAGGGAGGTTTATTCAGCTTATGGTTCCAGAGGGAAAGTAGAGTCTCTCAAAGCAGAGGCGGCATGGCTGGCTGGCCAAAGCTGAAGGAGGCTAAGTCACTGCAGAGATCTTGGAAGCTGAGAGCTGCAAGACTGCTTGCAGCAAAGAAAAGACTTCTCCTGGAGGTAGTGTGGGGCTAATCCACCTCAAGGCCCACCCCTTGTGACTGCCTTCCTCCAGCAAGGCTCCACCTCTCAAAGTGCCATGACCTTGCCAAACACATGAGACTGTGGGGGACACATTTCAAACCATGACATTCCACCACTGGCACCCACAGGCTCATTGCCATCTCATTATGCAAACCATACTCAATCTAACTTTAAAAGTCTTCATAGACTACAACAGTCCAAAAGTCCAAAAGTCCAAAGTCCAAAGCCTCCTGTAAAATCAAAGTACAAGTTACATACTTCTAACATACAATGGTACAGAATACACATTCCCACTCCAAAAGGAAGGAATGGGGGCATATCCAGGAAAGATCAGCCTATAACAAGACTGAAAACCAGCAGGACAAACTCCAAATCTTGTAGCTCCAAGTCCAACAGGTGAGCCTCTTGTTGAAATCATCTCAGTTCCAAAGGGCTTTGGTTCCACCCCTCCAATGCAGCTGCTCATAGAATATGTTGGTCTCTTGAGCTGACTCCTCCCAGGATATACAGCTCTCCTTGGCAGGTGTCCTACGTTGTGTCTGGAATCTCTAACATCTTTACTTCTCAATGGCAAACCAGGCTTTAACTCCACAGCACAAACTGCCCTTCTTGGGCCTCTAAACTGCAGGCTTCTTGCCTCATGATGCCTGGATTCTGCCAATTTTTGAAATCTTGGAGGAGGATTCCATGATCTCCTCCCTCTTGGCATCACTGATGCCTCTAAAACCAGAATCACATGGATGACTTTGCCAAGACTGGCTCCCTTGAATCACAGCTGATTCTGCTTCTCTATGTTGACCATCTCTTTCACTCCTGGGCAGTTGCTTGGTAAGAGAAACCAACTCTTGCTTTGGAACTCCACCCTTTAGTTACAGTCTTCTGAAAGGATTTGCATTCTTATGAGTGGGAGCCTTCTCTGGGGATCTTGCCCTCAAGGTAGAGCCTCTCCTATTATTCAAATTAAGAGCAGGCTTTGATTTACAAATGGAGCTAATCTCTTCAACAGCCATTTTGTTCTCTGCTTCTTCCTGGTTCAACTCTAAGTTTGCCATTGTATTTTTCATCATTGGATCTTACAGTTTTTGCTTCTTCCTTCCTGATTCTTTGCTCTTTTTCATAACTCTGAAGACAACTAAAAAGTAGCCATATCACATTGTCAAGACTACATTGCTTTGAAATTTCCTCCGCCAAGCACTCCAGCTTAATTTCAGGCAAACTTTCAGGACAAGGGCAAAACTTCACTAAACTCTCGGCCAACACATGGCTCCATGTGTCATTCGTCCAGTTGCAAACACAGTCTCTGTTCCCCTCTGGAGCATCACAAGCTGGGCTTCCACTGTCTGTGTCTCTCACAGCATTGCTCTCCTCTGAGCTCTCACAAGAAAGGTCCCTTTGGCCCAACCACCAAGATGCAAAGACTTTCCCAGCACAAAGTCCCAAAGTTCTCCATATTTCTCCCAACAAACAGTTCCAAAGGCACACTAGCCACATCACAGCATTGGCCATGCTTCTGGGTACCAACTTTTCTCAGCTTCACAAACAACTTCACTTTGTGGTACTAGCTGTTCTTAATCTCACAGCAATACCCCACTACCCAGTACCAATTTTTGTAACAGTTACTCTTAACTATTGCTGTGAGAGAGCACTCAAGTCAATCAACTTAAGGGAGAAAGGGAGGTTTATTCAGCTTATGGTTCCAGAGGGAAAGTATAGTCTCTCAAAGCAGAGGCGGCATGGCTGGCTGGCCAAAGCTGGAGGAGGCTGTCACCGCAGACATCTTGGAAGCTGAGAACTGCAGACTGTTTGCAGCAAAGGCAGACTTCTCCTAGAGGTAGGGTGGGACTAATCCACCTCAAGGCCCACCCCTTGTGACTGCCTTCCTCCAGCAAGGCTCCACCTCTCGAAGTGCCATGACCTTGCCAAACACATGAGACTGTGGGGGACACATTTCAAACCATGACACCATCTGTCTGTCCGTCTGTCAGTCTGCATCTGTCAGTCCATATATCTGTTTGTCTGTCTGTGGATCTGTGACTGTGTCTGTCTGTCTGTGTCTGTCTGCATCTGTCTGTCTGTCTAAGTCTGTCTGTCTGCCTGCATCTGTCCTTCCGTCTGTCTGTCTGCGTCCATCCATCCATCCATCCATCCATCCATCCATCCATCCATCCATCCATCCATCCGTCCATCCCTCTGTCGGTCTGTCTGTCTGTCAGTTTGTATGTGTCTGTCTGTCCATCTGTGTCTGTGTCTGTCTGTCTCTATGTCTGTCTGTCTCTGTCTCTGTCTATCTCTGTCTCTGTCTGTATCTGTCTGTCTGTGTCTGTCCGCCTGCATCTGTCTGTCTGCATCTGTCTGTCTGTATCTGTCCGTTTGTCCATTTGCATCTGTCTGTCTGTGCATGTCTGTTTGCGTCTGTCTGCATCTGTTCATTCATCTCTTAGTCTGTCTGTCCATCTGTGTCTCTGTCTGTCTGTCTCTCTCAGAGGGCACTGTGTGACCCTGTAGAGGCCCAAGGATGATTTCAGGAATCATCCTGGATTGCTTCTACTTCTTGCTTCGCTCTGGGATTTCCAGGCTCCACTCACCCTAGGGCAGGAAGTGAAGACTGCCGCCAGTTCCACCTGGCATAGGACCTGAGATCCAAACTCAGAGCCTTCTGCTTGCAAGACAGATTATAATCCCTGAGCCATCTCTCCAGTGCAGTTTTTGCCATTTGGAATAAGTATGAAATTGTGCAAAATCTTTGCATATATGCTGGTTCATATGTTATTTTTACCTGAATAATTGCTCTTGGTGTGGTTGCTACAATTTATTAATTCACTGCACATATACTATGTACTCTGATAGGTACATCCCAAAACAGATTAATATAGTCTTTGATTGATGGTTTTTAAAAATATTTTTATTATGTTATTCAATTGTGCATATGTGTGCGTGTGCGTGTGTGTAGAACCACAGGCAAATTCGGGAACCACCACAGACTGCCTCTACCTCCTTGTTTACTCTGCCCGGGGATTCACAGGTTCCGCCCTACCAGAACCAGAAATGCAGGCCGCCCCCGCTTACGCCTGGCGTCTATACGTGGGGTCTAGGAACCGAACTCAGGACCTTCCACCTGCAAGGCAGAAGCTTAACCCCTGAGCCACCTCTCCAGCCCCTGATTGATGTTTTTTTGTCTTGTGGTCAAGTTGCTGCTATTGTGTGAAATGCTATGACCTGTCCCTGTGATAAGTAGGTAAAAAGTTTCTCAGGTATCTATTTAGGAGTAGAATTAGTAGATGAATGAGTACATGTCTGCTGCATTGCATCACATAGAGATTAATGACTTCCTAAAGTGATTATGTCAATTAAGACACCAATACCAATGTGTAAAGCATTTGATTGATTTCTGGTCTATTCACCACTTGGTACTGTCAGACTTTTAAAGTTTTACCAAGTAATGAGGTGAAGTAGCATATGATTATGGTATTGGCTTGAATTCCCATGATCGTTAATGACATTCAACATCTTCTTTACTTCTTTTTTCCATGAATAGCCTTTTCTTTTTCTTTTTCCTTGAGCAGCCACTATTACAGCCTTGACCAAAGAACCATATAATCATGTGGGGGTAAATTGTCCTCTTATCTTTTTGACAGAGCATGCAACAGCATGAGAGACCTCTTGGGATTGATGAGGGGGTCAGGATAGCTGTGTAGCTAGCAAGGTAGCTGAATCAGCTGTGGTTATGAATGGGATGAGTTACTTCACAGTGTAGCCAGATCTATCTTTACTTGTTTTGTTGGTTTATTATTTGTGTATCATGGGTTGTCTGGAACTCTTCATCCTTCTGATTCAGCCTGTCAAGTAATGGGATCATGTCAGTACAGCCACTGTCCACTGTTGAATTTTCCTGTTTTTCCTTTTAAAGACCTCATACTCATATGAAACCCACATTGACCTGGGAATTCACATACATTCCAGCCTTGACTGATCTCAGGATCTTTCTGCCTTTGCCTTCTAAGTATTGCCATGATGGCTGTGGACCTCCTGAAATTAATTTTTGCTTTTCAGTCTTTTCTTTAGTTTTTCAGAATCTCACTAAATTGCCAGGCTGGTCTGATACTGTAGAGCTTGCCTGACCTTTATCTGGTGATCTTCCTGCCTTAGTCTGTGGAGAGCTGGGATTACAGGCTGAGCCAATGCCTTAGGTTAAAAAAAAAAACCCTTTTTGTTCTTTCTTTTTTATGTAACAAATGACATACCTTTTTTTTCTTTTATTTTTTCCCCAATCATATACAAGCTCAGTAGGTACCCTGTCCTCTCCCTTCCCCCACCCCTCCCCTGTCCCCCTTGTTCTCCCCCCACTTCCTTTCACCCCTCCCTTCCCTTCTCTCAGTGCCTCCCCCCTTTTTCCCTCCCATCCCCTGGAGCATTCATAACAAATGACAATTTGTGAATAATTATCTCAGCATAATTCATAAACAGTGTTACTGGAAACAACACACATTTCTATTATAAGGAGATACATTAAAAATTAATGATAAACTATGTTATAGTGGGCCTAAAGGCGAAAGCATAAAAGTTATATTAATGAGGGATTTTATAAACATAAGGGAAATTTTTTTTAATATTTTGTTTTTTGACAGAAGAGAGAGACATGTACCATATGGGTTTCTAGGGATTGAACTCAGGTCTCCAGGTTTGCAAGCAGGTGTTTTATTTGTTGAACTTAGCTTACTGGTCCCAAGAAAATTTTTTATATACAAAGAAATACATAACATGCATTGGCTTAAGGGGTCTGAAACCTGTGAAGTCGCATGGGGTCACCCTTTGTTCAGTGTTCATTTGACATCATCTTGATAACCATTTAAGAATTTTTATCCCATTTTTCTTCCTTTATAATCTCGTTAGTTCTTGTTCCTTTTCTTGTCACTATCTTTCCTGCTTCTCACCTTTTCTACCCTGTCCATCTTTCTCGACTCACTGCTCTCCCTCTTTCTTCTTCCCTACCCAGCTGCTTCTTCCAAACTCCTTTTCCAAGTCTTTCTACTTTCCTTTCCCTAATTTCCCCTTCACTAGCTTTTTCTTTTTTAGACTTTTAACTCCTTTCCTACTTTTCAATCCTTTTCTCCTTTCCAGCTTCATTGCCTTTTTCCCTTTTCTTACTTTCCCACACCTTTCTCTCTTCCTCACCCCTTTCTTCTTTGAACCCCCTTTCCCCTATATCATCTCCTTTCCCTCTTCCTTCCTTTCTGACCCTTTTCTCGTTTTCTAATGTTTCCCTCTCTCCCACCCTCTTTCTCTCTCCTCATTCTTTTAGCTTTCTAATCCTCTTCTTACTTTCTCCATTTATCATCCTTTTTTGCCTTTCAGACCCTTTCCCTTCTTCCTATCCATTTCTAATCTCTTTCTCACTTTCCAATCCCTTTAATGTTTCGCACCCCCTTTCCCATCAACACCTTTCCCCTTTCCTATCCCTTTCCACCATTCAAACCCCTTTTTTCCTTTTTAACTATTGTCCATCCTTTCCCACTCATTCCTACCTCCCTACTCTTTTCCAACTTTTTCTACCTGTTTACTCTTTTTGAACCTCATTTACTCTTTCATTTTCCTTTCCCCATTTATTTCTAACCTTTTCTACCTTTCCAGTTCTCCCTCCCTGATCCCTCTTCCTACCTCCTGCCTCTATTTCTGGAGTGCTGAAATTAAAACCTGTGCGAAGGCAGTTAATACGTTGGTGGGAATCCAACCTTGTACCACTGGTCTACATTCCTAGTCCATGTTTTCTTTTTCTTTTCCTTTTTTTTTAAAACAAGCCTCTACCTGTGTATTTTTTTAATCTTTTGCTCTGTGTGTGTGTGTGTGTGTGTGTGTGTGCACGCACAGACGCGTGCATGTGCGTGTACACTAAAGAACACTGGGTACTGATGGAGGCCCAAGGGTGACTTCAGGAATCATTCTGGATTGCTCTTCATCTTTGCTTTGCTCTGGGGTTTCCTGGGCTCCACTTTTCAGAGCTAGAAGTGTAGACAGTTGCCATTTCTGCCTGGTGTTTTTTATGTGAGATCTGGGATCCAAACTCAGGTCTTTCTCCCTGTGAAGGAGAGGCATGTAATCCCTGAGCCATCTTAACCTGGAATAGAGCACCAGTGCATAACTTTGTGCCCATTCTTTAATATTTTCTTTCTCGGGGCTGGAGAGGTGGCTCAGTGGTTAAGCCTCTGCCTTGCAGGCGGAAGGTCCTGAGTTGGAATCCTAGACTCCACGTATAGATGCCAGGAGTAAGCGGGGAAGGGGGGACAGCTGGTCCCAAGGAGACAGTGAGGTGTGCGAGGCCAGCTGTTTGTTGCATTGCAAAAGACACAGGAAAGCAATGAGTTTAGACTACAATTCCCCCCACCCTTGGACAGAATCGTTATCACAAGAGGTTTTCCAGATTTATAACAAAGACTTCGGTGACAAATGTGTATCTTGGTTATTTTCTTTTAATGTGTTGTAAAATTTTTCTTAATGTCTTGGAAATCACCAGTAGATAAAGTATAATCGAATGGACCATTTTCTGGAACTGCCTAGTCCCCACCCCACCCTCCCAAGAAAGGCTAGGTGACAAATGACAGAAGAAAGTTTAAAAGGGATAGAAATTTCCATGCATTCCTTCTGTGTTTATTTTCCAGTAAGAACCTGTAAGAGGAGGAAAAGGGGGAAAAGTGTAGGAAAGGAAGAAGGAAAGGGAGAAAAGGTTAGAAGTGAAAGTGAGGGGGGAAAGAAATCACTATACTACATCAGGATTGAGGAGATGACTCAGGATAAGGTGCTTGCCATGCAAGCATGAGAACTGGGGTTTGGATCCTCAGAACCCAAGTCAATACCTTCAGAACAGGCATTGAGGCTTGCAGCTGCCAGGGATGCTAATAGCATGGAAACAGGTAAAGAGATGTCCAGGGTAAGCTGGGTAGCCAGAAGAGCTGAGATTGGGCTGGAGAGACACTACCTCAATAAATACAGTGTGGACTGCTTGTGAGAAGACACCCAAGCCACTCAAGTTTACTATACAGACAATACGTGCGCACATGCATGGCAACACAATACGAATGCATGCATACTCCCCCAAAATACAAACACACGCAGAAAAAATAAAATAGGAGGAGGAAGACATAATCAGGAAAGACAAGAGAGAAGGTTAAGGGAGGAAGCTAGAACATGATCAAAACACATTGCATATACCTAGAGAAACAAGACCTAGTATTAGTTAACAGATAATATGAGCACCAAAAGAGACACACATTTTGAGGTTTTGGACAAGCAAAAATGGCAATCAGGATTCACAACACTGAACAAACAAGAAATAGAAATCAGTTTTGTCTGATGTTTTTGTAAACTTCATTCTGTGTATGGGTGGAAGACTGTGTATCCCTGCGGAAACCCAGAGGTGACCAGGAATCATCCTGGATTCCTTTTACCTCTTTTTTGCTTCTCTCTGGGATTTCTCAGGCTCCGCCCACCAGGGCAGAAGTTCAGGCCCTTGTACTTTCTGCCTGGCGTTTTTTATATGGGACCTAGGATCCAAAACTCAGGACCTGCTTGTGAGTCAAAGTCTTAATCCCTGAGCCATCTCTCCAACCTGGGAATCAGTTTTAATGTTAGCACTTTTTTGTGGTTGTGTTTGCTGTTTTGGTTTGGTTTTCAAAACCAGTTCCCAATATGTAGACCAGGATGGTCTTCAGGCCTCATTCTCAAACCTCAATCTCAGCTGGTGGGATTGCCTATGTTCCCCCCAATCTGCTAGTGATAAATATAGGCAAAAGTGATATAAAGGTTTGTTCAGCTAGGGAATATATGCATATGTGTGTGTGTGTGTGTGTGTGTGTGTGTGTGTGTGTGTGTGTGTGTGTATTCAAGAGGCTGAGGTAAGAGGATTACAATTTTGTTGTAGACCACATGACTTCAAGGCAGCCTGGGGATTAGTAAAGAGGGAAAAGAAGAGAAAATGAGAAAAACCCTGAAATTTAATCATTGGTAGCTCATACTTTAGCAACAGTACTCCAGAAATAGAGGTAGCAGGATGTTCACTTCTGCCTACCCTGGACTGCTTAGGGAGTCAGTGGCCAGTCTAGTCAGAGCACAGAGGGACACTGTCCAAAAAAGAAAGGAAAGGAGAGGCTGGAGAGATGGCTTAGGGGTTAAACCTCCTCCTCACAGCAGAAAGGACCTGCTCGTAGTTAATCCTGAGGGTATACAACATCGTTATATCAAAAGTGCAGGTACATGCCGCAGAAATGGCATACGGGGCCCTGCACTTCCTGCCCTGGAAGGTGGAACCGGAGGAACTCCAGAGCAATGCCAAAAGAAAATAGGGGATCCATAATGATTCCTGAATTCACCCTTGTGCGGCGTTTTTATCTGAACAATCTATTAGACTTGGTCTCAGTTTGGAAAAGATGGATTCAAAGAAACATCTTTTGGAAAAGACAGGCATATTTGAAATAAAAAGAAAAATAAGTTAAAATAATGGGAATTGTCAGGCCTTGATGTGCGGCCCAGTTCAGGCAAAAAGCGGGTTCTCTGGGGAATGTCACAGACACCCAAGGCAGGGTTGCAAGGAATTCCTTCCTAGGTAATTTAAGTTTGCCTCTGGCAGAGAATTCTTCTGGGAATTGGGTGTGCTTTCTACCTGTTCTTAAGTTTTTGGGGACTAGTTTTCCTACTCTTGGGCTAGACACAAAGGCTTGCTTTAACTTTACATATTAAATTGCAACTAGCAGATTTATGTCTAGTTCACACACAGTAGTAAGTAGACTTGTTAGCCAGAATGTATATGTGATTTTAAAGAAATCAGAGAGAACTCAAGAGTCTTAAAACATAGGTGGGTAAAATTCCCACACTATGAACTAACTCAGAAATTCTAGAAGTATGAGACTATACTATTTGTTCCCTAGAATTTTAAAAGGATATTTGATCCCTCTTGAATTGTAATTTATGCTATCATAGGAGGAATTGTTCTTTCAATAATTATATTGCTTAAGTGTTTCCTTCAGCACATCTCTCAGCAGTGCTCCATCAACAAGACCACACTATAGGTGCTTATGGCCCTTGAACGTCCAAGCCATGCCCCCCCCAGAGTTGTGGTTCAACCTTGGATTGCAGAGATTCATGAGGCCTTGGTCTAATCTACTACCCACATATCCTGGCATGCCTTCCAGAGGTGAGGTCCTTCAAGGCCAGTGGCCAAGACAGGTAAAGTTCCACACGAGGGTGGCATCTGACTAAGACAGGCACACCATCCATTATGCTGCGACCCCCCTCTAAGCGAGGTCAACAATGTCAGAGCAAAGATTGTGCTCCGATGACGGTCAAAAAGGATGGATATGTAGGAGGAACGGACCAGAACAGGCCTGTATTGTCTGTATGAGCTGCATGCAACTTTCCCAAGCTAGAACTGGTCCATGCGCTGGTACGATGTCCAACCCGCCTGACGGAAGGACCAACCGGACAGGACAACAGCTCACACTGGAACTTTTTTTTTTATTTCCGCCATACAAACTTACGGTAAACAAGTTCCCTCCCTCACTCCTCCTCCCCCCAACCCCCTGCTTCCTTCCCTCACTCCCCCTCCCTCCCCATCCCCAGTGCCTCCCCCCCAATTCCCAGAGAGTCCTTATTGGTATGTGCCTGACTCTCCTCTCGGTCCTCCTCTCTGATGACATACAGACACTGGCATTCCCTGAACCCTTCCCCGTGTTCCCCTAAGCACAGGAACACTCATTAGGGCTGGTCATCCCTTGCCTCCAAGGATCTTGGTGCCTTTAGCAGATGCTAGACTTTGTGAGGACAAAAGTGTGTTGGACATTGCACGGGCATGCAAAGTCCTATTATGATTGCTTCGGCCCTACTAGTATAGAGAATCTGCAAGTCGTTGCTCCTCCCATCCTTTTGCTCTTACAATCTAACCGCCCCCCCCTCTTCCGCAAATGCCCTGCTTCGGATGGGGAGAAAGTAGGCTGGCCGGTTCTTGGGGTTGGATATAGAGTCCTAAGTTCTGGATGTGGGTTTGTTGATTTTCTTTGCAGTTTTGCGGCTCTGCACACTGGAACTTATGGGATGTTGGGCACAGGTCTAGTTAATTGTAATGAAACGCAGTTTCCTTATTGAAATTCAAAAGGAGCTCAAACCCTCCTCTGTGTATTTTAAAAATGCAGTCTCTATTAAACAATGACAACTATGTGGGCTCAGCCCCTGGCTATCTGGTGAAGCATTAAAGATTACATAGATTTGGAAATACTGGAGAATGGTTTTGTTAGTGCCTTTTACCTCTCAAACATAGGTTAGGTTCTTGAAAAAATGTCCTCCTGAAGGTGATTTCTGCCGGAGAATACATGTCTTTACCCCAGAATTTTCTGTATAAAAACTGTCATAAAGTTTCAGTAAATGAATCCAGATTCACTCAGCCTAAGAGTTGCATGTTTCTGTTCTCCACCTGGTCCAGGAGAGCCCTGGTTTGGAGGACGCGGCTCTGGCCTGCGGCACCCTTGGGCTTCCATGGACACACACAGTGCCCTCCGATACACACACACACACACACACACACAAAATAAATAGATAGACAGATAGATAGATAGATAGATAGATAGATAGATAGATAGATAGATAGATAGATAGATAAGTAAATATTTTTAAAAGGAAAAGAGGGACACCACTCAGCCATCAAAAAAGGTAAATTAAGGAAATTTGCTGGGAAATGGATGGAATAAAAAAAAATTATACTGAGTGAAGTATCCCAGACACAGAAAGTTAGATACCATATATCCATCATATGTAGATACATAATCACAAAGATTATAAACAGGAAGGAAGGGGATGGAGGACCCCCCCCTAAAAAAAAAAAAGGAGACGGGGCATCATGCTTCAGTAAAGAAAATAGGCCATGGACAAGTATTGTGTGTAAGTAGCAAGACATTTGGTGCAGCTCATCTCATTTCTCTTCCTGGTCACTTAGGACTGAACAGGTTTGATCTCACCAATCAGGGAGGATATAGAGACTGGCAGATAGAGAGTAATCATCTGACAAATAGGACACTGACACCCCCCCACTTCTGTGTCCTACTTCTATTCTTCTATCTTCTTTTGAGTCTCCTCTTATATTAAGATCTTCATTTAAAAAGTCTTTTATCTTTGGCTAAGAGATAATCTTCAATACCAATGAGGATGGAGCAAGAGCAGTGTAAGAATAGCAAAACTGAAAACAATAACAAACCATAATTCAGAAGACCAAAGATCCTATGTTCAGCTGGAACCAGACCAGCCAAATCTCTCCCCACCCTAAAGCTCAGGGAACCTTGCACAAGAGGGGGCAGCAAGATTCTAATAGCCTAGAGATGAGGAGGACCAACCACATGCAAGATACTCCACACAAGTCAGGATTCAGCAGCCAGGATATAGCCACAATATGATTGGACTTTGCCTGACATGCACAATGACTGACATGTCAATGACCCCCCTCCAAAAAAAGTCTAGCATGGATCATAGAGAAGAAGGCTTCAGGCAGTAGGATCCTTAGAGGCAAGGGGTTAAACAGTCATAATAGAGTTCTCAAACTAGCGGGCAGCCCAAGAAGGGGCCGCAAGCTATGCCACTGAGTCCTGAACCCTTATTAGGATAGAGGACTCACAGGGAGGTTCGGCACCCACATAATGGGTGCTCTGGGAATGAGAGGAGGAAGCAGTAGGCTCAGGGAGGGGGGGAAGTAAGGGGTGATGGAGGGGGAAAGAGGGAGAGTGCAATGGGGGACAATGGGGGAGGGGAGAGGGAGAGGAGGGAGTATTTATTGAGCTTGTATGATGAGGCAAAAATAAAATGTGTAATAAAAAAATAAAACAAAAAGAGATGAAATGACAAGATCCTATCTCAAAATGAAAATGAACTTGAAATAAAGCCTAATACTGTGGTTTAAAGAAAAAGGAAAAAAAATGTTCAGAATCCCCCCAATGTTATCATATTTCTACATTTTAACCCAGCCTCAGCAGTGAATAAGTTGTGGTGAGGAGAATGGTAATGATGGAGTAGGTGACCTTCACAGTCCTCAAGCCATACTGAGGGCAAAAGAGAAGACAAAATAGGAGAAGGAAAAGAGGATGGGAGAGAGGGAGAAGGAGAACAGGGAGGAGGGAGGGAGGCAGGGAGGGGAGGGCGCAGGCATTTAGGGAATGCTGGCGGGGAGGGAGGAGAGGCAGGGAGGACTGACAAGGAAGGACGGGAAGGAGGAGGGCCGGATTATGTGTACGGGAAGGGAGGATGTGAGCAAAAATAGTGAAAGAAAGAAATAAAGTGAGAGAAAAAAACAGTAAAAGAGAAAGAAACAAAAAAAGAAAGAAACAAAGAAAGACCCAGAATAGAAAGAAAACATTAAGCAATGAGAAAGACCCAGAATAGAAAGAAAATATTTTTTTATTTATTATTTATTCAATTGTGTGTATGTGTGTGTGTGTGTGTGTGTGTGTGTGTGTGTGTTGGTTAGACACCACGGACAATTCGGACCCACCACAGACGCCTCCACCACATACGCCTCCACCGCCATCCTGTTTTTATATTCGGCCACCGGATTCACAGGCTCGCCCTACCAGAATCGTAAGCTCAACAACCAGCCCCCCCCCCCTCCCCACCTCCTGCCCCTCCCCCCCCGCCCCCGCCCCCGCCCGCCCCGCCCCCCCAGCCCCCCCCCCCCCCCCGCCCCCCGCCCCCCCCTCCCCCCCCCCCGCCCCCCGCCCCCCCGCCCCCCCCCCCCCCGCCCGCCCCCCGCCCACCCCCCGCCCCCCCGCCCCCCCCCCTCCCCCCCGCGCCCCCCCCCCCCCCCGCCCCCCCCGCCCCCGCCCCCCGCCCCCCGCCCGCCCCCCCGCCCGCCCCCCCCCCCCCCCGCCCCCCCCCGCCCCCGCCTCCGCCCCCCTCCCCCCTCCCCCCTCCCCCCTCCCCCCGTT
>JALPQD010001218.1:0-22419 GCA_023101885.1 Typhlomys cinereus | reverse complement strand
CGTGTTATCAGTTTTCAGAAACGCGAGTGAGCAGGGAGTACACATATGATGGAGGCTTTGTAGACTGACTCACGGAACTAGGAGATCAGTAAAAGCACCAGAGCTGCTGTCATGTCCAAAGACATCCTCCCACCCAAGTCCACTCTTGCTTGGGCGAAATAATCTTGTGCGTAAAGGCCTCAACAGATTATAGTGAGTCGCAACTACTAAGAAGGGCGATCTGCTTTCTCTGAGATGTTACTGGCTACAGAGTGAGACCTGTGCCTATATAAAAATAAAATTAAAAACATTTTTTTAGGGTGAGGAACCTCTGGTTCCCTTTTTTGAGATGCGAGAGTCCCTGAGAATTGATGGCGTGAAGGTACTGTTCCTAGGACAACCTGCCTTTTCTCAGGTTATGCAGCTCATGCAGACCTCCTGAAGCCACACTGGGATGTGTTGCAGGATGCTCCCTGGCAGAACATGAGGGAACAGTCAATTAGAGCATTGGCTTAAGGTCAGGTCATGGTATTGCTGGGGATTAAGCGATGCCCCTGGCTTAAGACTGTCTTGCAAGCAAAAAGGACCTTAAGTTCGGATCCCGATCCAGACACATCCCATGTCAAAATTACAGGGAGAAATTGTGGCAGCCTGCACTTCCTGCTCAGGAAGCAGAGCCTAGGGAATCCCAGAGCAAAGCGAAAAAGAGGTAGAGTGATCCAGGATGATTCTTGAAGTTACTCTTGTGCCTCTATAGGCACACAGAGTGCCCTCAGTGCACACACATACACGGTGCGCACAAATAAAATTAAGTAATGGAAACAAAGGCAGCCGATGAATCGAATGCCTTGGGGTTATAGAGAATGATCTCTTCTTTATTTATTTATTTTTCCACTCATACAAACTTGATAGGTACCCCATTCCCCTCCCTTCCTCCACCCCTCCCTGGATCCCCGTGATAACTTTCAACTTGGTAGATGTGGCCATCCCCCTAAGATGCCCATGCTGTGGTGGGCTCTGTCACCCGGCTGTGCCTGAATGGCATCTCATGCATTCGTTGACTGGTCTCTGTAGCTGAGCCAACGCTTTCATCCACGAGAGCCACAGGACGGCTTCCCATGCAGCTAGGACAGCTTCCCATGCAGCTAGGACGGCTTCCCATGCAGCTAGGACAGCTTCCCATGCAGCTAGGACAGCTTCCCATGCAGCTAGGACGGCTTCCCATGCAGCTAGGACAGCTTCCCATGCAGCTAGGACGGCTTCCCATGCAGCTAGGACGGCTTCCCATGCAGCTGAGGCCGCCTCTCCGGCTCTGACTCACTGTGCTCTGAATCTTCAGTTTAGAGGAGAGCGGGGGCGTTCTGGTTCATGTAAATGCTCACTCGACCCCGCCACTCCAGGGTACCCCTTCCCGGGAAGAGCAGAAAGTGGCAGAGGACAGACTCAGGCTCCTTGAAGACCCTCTGCAGCCCATCTCTACCCTCTCTGCAGCTGAAAGCAGAAGTAGGCAAGGTTCTCCAAGGGCGTCCCATAGTGAATATTCCGAGGCTCTTTCACACCTACTCCACTGTTACCCACAGAAAACACACACATGAGGGAAACGTTTATTTATAGAAGCACCGCCCCTGGCTCGACCTGGCTCATGGGTGTGAGCACATCCCCCAAAATTCAGGTGCTGCCTGCCTGGCTGAGCCTTAAGGCAGAGCCTTTAAGTGACAGGAAGTTGGCGAGGGCCTTTCCTCCTGAATGGGATTGAGGACCACAGGAAGTCGGTCCCTCCATTTCCCCTCTGTCTTCTGCTGTGTGAGGGGAGTCCTCACCAAATAATGGTGTCTTGATTTTGCACTTCCCAGCCCTCCAAACCTTGTGAGAACAAACTGCTATTTGTTGTAAATCACCCAGTCTCAGTCACTGTGTACAGCACACAGATGGATGGAGGTAACTGGCTGTGTGTACTGGCGTGTATGGGGGTGGGGTGGGGGTGGAAGTGGAGTTGACCCAGCCCTAGTTTGGAAGACTTCCCTCTAAATAGGACTCTTCACCAACCCTCCCTTGGTGAACTGTGGAGGGTTTGTTCCTGTGGCACATTAGGATTTAAGAGAGGTGGGAATGGTTCTGTGGAAGCAGCAAGTACCTACAAAATCTTCCATGTCCCGAGAGCTCAGTCTCTTTCCTCCTGCTTTGCCCACCGTGGTTTGTGTAGGAAAGACACATAATATGAACAATGGAAAATGTTCAGAAAACTGAAAGTTCTAGCAAACCACAAATAATTAAGCGCACTTACCTTTTTTGTTTGTTTGTTTGTTTGTTTGTTTGTTTAGAGATGGTGTCTTATGTAGGCCAGGCTGGCCTCAAACTCTCTGTGTAGCCAAGGATGGCTTAAACTTCTGATTCTCTTGCTTCTACTCCCCCCACCCCCAGTGCTGGGATTACAGATATACATCACTACTCTGGTTTAGGCAGTGCTGAGCCCTGAACCCCAGATGTTGTGCTTGTTCAGCAACCACTCTGCCAACTGAGCTCTAAAAACACTTAAAAGTGTTATCAGTATTGAGATACTAAGTGCCTCCTTGTGCACTCTTCTAGATGTTTCTGCACCTATCATTTTAATGTCAGGTTACCTGCCTACCTCTACTGAGTACCATCCCTAAGTATTGTAAGCCTGTTATTCTGTCTATTTGAGAGGCGTGTGGGGTAACTTGTAAAGTGTATGCCAGGCTCCACTTGAGTGTGGAGAGATATATTTTCTGTCACTGTAATAAAATACCCAAGACTTAGAACATTGCAAACAAGAAGTTGCCTTGGATCATTTCTGGAGGTTCACAAGTCTGGTGAGAGCTTTGCTTGTATCTGGTGAGGACTCCGTGGCAGATGGTGCTACGATAGTTGGAAGTATGAGGTTGAAAAAAATCAGACAGCAAAAGAGGAAGTCAGAGTCTGGGGAGGGGCTTCTTTCCTAGTAGCCCACTTTTACAGAACTAACTCACATGGAGAGTCCAGCATGGAACCTTCTATGTGCTGCGCTTCTGAGGACCCAGCCACCTTCTACTAGAGCCCAGTTCATAAAGATTCCATTACTTCAACACTGCCTCACTGGTGCAAGGGGGCTCAAGCTTCCAGCAACAGGGAACTTTGGGGGGGACACACCAAAGCCATAGAGCATAGCATGAAGGTTCTTCTGTGCATCTAGATCCTAGAGAGGAAGATGATGGATGGAAACTTTGATAGGAGTGGTTTAGATGGGGGGAGCGACATGCTGACTTAGCATTGCCAAGATATGCAGGGCATTGGTAGTTGATTCTTTTATTTTTATTTTTTATTTATTGTGGGGAGAGGGGTGCACATGTGTGTAGGTCAGAGGACAACTGTCAGGAGTCAACTGTCACCTTCCACCTGCCTAAGGCAGGATCTCAGATGTCTCTGCCACCGTGGGGCTCTAGCTAGTTGTCCATCTCACTTGAGGAATGCAGAGATTACAGATATACACCAGCAATACAATCCAGCTTTTTACCTGGATTCCTGGGACCAAACTCAGACCATCGGGCTTGTGTGACAAGTACTTCTGTCTGCTGAGTCATCTGCCCAGTCCAGTGGATGACTCTTAAAGCCAACATTTTGCGGCGAAATCAATTTTGGAATTCTCAGCTGAGCAATGTGAAACAAGGCTGTATTGCTCAGAGCTAAGAATATGCTGCCGTGATACAAATCTGTCGGAAGATATTGCAGGCGGTTTTTGCCAAATGGATTTGTCTCTCTCTCTTCCCCCAGAGCATCGTTAGGAACTAGTCTTCCACAAAAAGGTCCTATGGAAAACATTAAAAGGGTTGAAGCTTGGTGGGTTCAGTCCAAGCATGAGAACATGAGTCCCAAGTAAGAGCTGGTTGGACTGGAGAGATGGCTCAGGAGTTAAGACTCTGACTGCCAAGTAAGAACTGGTCAAGATAACACATACCCACAAACACAGTGCTGAGAGAGACAAAGACAACCAAACCAAACCCCTAGGGTTTGCTGGCCGTCAGCTTAGCCAACATGGCAAGCTCCAGGACAGTGAGAGACCCTGTCTTAAAAAAAAAAAATAAAGTGGAGGGCCAGCAAGTTGGCTCAGTGGATAAGGCACCTGCAGGCAAACCTAGAAACCTGACCAGTTCCAGCAAGCCCCATGAGGAGAGGACTTGACTTCTAAATGTTGTTCTCTGATCTCTCTCTCTCTCTCTCTCTCTCTCTCTCTCTCTCCCCCCTTAAAAAATAGCTAAGTAAAATTAAGTGGAGAGAGATTGATGAAGACACCCAAAATCTACCTTTGGCCTCCACTTGGGCCCTGTGCAAATGCACTTGGGCATGGGCGTGCACGCCCGTGTGTGTGTGCGCGCACACACACACACACACACACACACACACATGCAAAAGAAAAATAAAGAAAAAAGAGCTTTTAGAAAATGCACCGAGCTCCGTAAGGTAGTGAGCGCCATATTGAGTATGCAGGCGGGGAGGTAAGGTGCGGATCGCCACAGCACGTTGTTGAGCAGTGCAATGTATGCGACTGAGCACCGCAGGAGAGGCATGTCCGTCCTAGGAGGCGGGGCTTTGTCTGGGAATGAAAGTGTTTTTCTGTTCCAACCCAGAAGGTTGGGATTTGACTTCAAAAGACCTCGCTAGAGGTTAGAAGCAAGTCAGCCCTCCTCTGTAGGTGGCTACATAGGGTCACAGAGTGGAGAAACACAAACTCTCTGCATGGCCCTGTATGCTTGTGCCAACCCCTCCATGCCTCCGTGACCCAACCCATAAAAAACCAATCAGGCTTCTTCACATGTGTTCAAATTAACCAACGAGGTTTCGTCTGAGTTGATGCCTAATTTACATGTGGACAAATCCAAATTAGCGGGGTCTCAAGATACAATACTTCAAATCCAAAGTATGATTTGGCAACTCTCTTTGGGGTCCCCTCTCTACTGCCTGGTTAAAGAGGGCTGCCCTGTTATTTCTGATAGCTTTGCTCGGCCTCCTGTCGTTCTTGCTCATCATCCTTCGCGATCGTGAGACAACAAACCTGATTGCCACGGACTTTGGTGGTGACTTTCATGGCTGGTCAATGTTCTGGGATCCTAATTCTCTTAGTCAAACGCATGTGAGACAAAAATGTCCACATCACTGTCACCCAACCCTGAAAACAGCCTTGATGTCTGTAATTTCAGTGCCCAGGAGGTTGAGGCGGAAGGATCAGAAGCTCAACATCAGCCTTGGCTACGTGCAGCGTTAGAGGACAGTTTGGGTGGCAGGAGAGCTTATCTTAAAGAAAAAGAAGAAAAACGCCAAAAAAGGAACTGTTCTAGAACTGCAGTGTATCCCAGCTTTACCAGTCCTGGACGTCTGCCCAGAGCTTCTGTGTCCTTTTACACAGACACCACGACTAGTGTTTTATTGTTCACAGCAGCCAGGAAATAGATGGGCCTAGATGCCCATTACAGAGGAATGGATAATGAGAATGTGTAGACACACACAGTGGAGTTTTATTCATCCATAAAGGAAAATGAAGTCATGAAATTTTCAGGAAAATGGGTAGAACTGGAGATTTTTCTTTAAATGAGGTATGGCTGACTAAGAAAGACCTTCCCCCTTCTCTCTCTGATGTGGGCCCTAGCTTCCGGTGTTTATAGTATGTATTTACACGGCTGTTGGGTGTGCCTTGTTTAAGACTGAGTGGCTTTTCCACTGCTGCAGAAGCCAGAGTGGTCTGCCTAGAAGTTTCTGGAGCTTCTCAGATTTCCAGCCCCATTTCCTCCAGGCATGTGGCAATTGAAGTTTACGCCACTGCATCCGGCTCTGACGCAGGATCTGGAGATCTGAACTCAGGTCCTCATTCTTTACCCACACAGCCATCTCTACAACCTTCCCTTCCCTTGTCTCGAGTGTGCGGAGGCAGACCTCGAACAGGCTATATAGCTGAGGGTGACTTTGAATTCCGGATCCTCCTGCCTCTACCTCCTGAATGCTGGGATGGCAGACACGAGCCACCACGCCTGCCTTCTTCTGGGGACCAGGGCTTTGCACATGCCAGACAGGCGCTTTACCAACTGAGCCATATCCCTCCACCCCTATTTCTTGTGGTTCCTCTCTTCCTTCTCCCGATCTGTCATTGTGCTGTTCTTTAGAGACAGTCTCGCTCTAGCCTCCAACTTGATCTTCTCGCCTCCACTTCGCAAGTTCAGTGTTTTTGACCATGCTGCACCCACCACGCCAGGCTCTCTCTTTGTAACAGGGAAAGTCACTTCATCCAAAGGATCCAGGAATGCAGGAGGGGTCTCCAGACTGTCTCCAAATTCACCAGCTCAGGCGACAGTGCTTGGTGCTGTAAGCCCTGGACGGATGCCCAGTCCCCTGACTTCTGGGATTCTGACTACGGAAAAGGACGACAGGCTTCATCAAGGCTGGGCACAGCAAGCCGCGTGGGGCCAGTTTCAAGACCAGAGACGGCGCTGTGGGCTAAGGAAGCATCCTGGTAGTCATGGGGGTGCTCAGATGCTGTGATGAGGAGTGGGGGGCTCTCTGCTCCTGGCACCTGGTGGCAGGTCCGTCTCCTGCACAGTTAGCAGAGATTTCTTACTGGCTTTACTTATCGGGCACCTCCCACACTTGCAGTCATCAAGCAGGCTGGGGCACGTCTTTGTTAACAGCCTACCACTCATCCTCACCCCATGACTCCCCAGTCACCCAGGGCTTTTTCAGAAAGCAGAATCCACGCCGGTTCTGTGGGAGAACCAGCCTTTTCCCTCTGTCCTTTCTCCTCCAAAGCACATGGTGAAGAGGTTGGTGGCCCCCCGGGCTCAGGTCAGGGCTGCCTTGCCTTTCTCTCTCCTGTGCTTTGTTGAGCACCTTGCTGGTTAATTAGAATAACTTTCCAGTAATAGCAGGTGACCTACAAATGAACAAAAGTTCTCTCTCGATCTAGTTCAGAAGAGAATGACAACAGAGTCGTCACTAAAAGGAACGCCAAGAAAATGGTTTTGTGACTGCACAATTGAGGCACTGTGGAAGAAGTGGGTCTCACAGGATTGATTGCTGTAATAGTTGCTTGCTGTGGGTGTCTTGCTATTGTGAATTGTACCATGTTACTTGTTTTGTTGTTTGGTTGGTTGGTTTTTATCTAGAGAAGTTCCACCTTTCAGTAGCAGTGTATCTCTTGTGCACCTCTGGTTCATTGGGGGGGGGAGTCCCAATCACCGCACTGTCCACTACAGTCCCTCTACCCCATCCCCTCAATGATGTCTGTGCTTGGCTCATCGAGCTTGATTTGGGTCCTCCATTAAGATGCTAACATGGAGCCAGCAGGAGAGCTCAGGGAGGGAGGTTCTTGCTCACCTGGCGATCTGAGTTTGCCCAAAGGCGGCAGGAGAGAAGTGGCTTGTGTCCTCCGCCTGTGCACCATGACAGCATGTATGTTCTCTCTGTGTCTCTCTGTCCCTCTCTCATAAATCAATAAAATATTTTTAAGAAAGATAGTGTGCATTCACATGGAAGAGCACCCCATCTTTCCCCTGCTCCGGAATGGAGGTAGCTTGAAGCTGTGGGTGGTAGTGTCCCTCGCCCCACCCACTGCCCTTCCCTGTCCTGATGGGGACACGAAGCCACCTCACAGAGACCCAGGTCTGTCAGGATGGGGAGGGACCTTCCCTTCAAGTCCCCTCTCTTCACTATCACTAATTCGGAATCTTGACTTTGGTTTTATTATTGGCCTAGAACCGAGAGAGGGCTGTAAAAATCAATGCATCAACAGCTGTGGTTTTCCAGTTGAATGAGATGGGTCCAGGGGAGATGGCCCCTTCCCCAAAGTCACCCAAGATCTAAGCCAGGCCAGCCCCGTGGCGCCAGAGCCCAGGGCCAGCACTCCTGCTGAGGTGCCTTGGCAAGAACCACTTCAGCGGCCACTCGATCCCTTGCGGTGTCTCAGCATATGACACCCTAGTTTAAGGCAAGATCCTCACACTCCGACACTTCATCAAGCCAGCAGCACATGAATGCTACCTCCAGATTGACACTGACCGTCACTGAAAATGTCCCAGCGATTGCTGTCCCCCGGGGGGAAAGAGTCAGAGATGAGAGGGTCTCTGGTACCTTGGGATGTGCTGAATGGGGAAAGGATGTGACAAGGGTTCGTGTGTGTGGTGCATATATTTCTGTGTGTAGGCATGTAGTAGTGTCTCTGCATGGTATGTGTGTGTGTATGCATGTTCTCTATGTATAAGCACATGGTGTGTGTTTCTGTGTATACATGTCTCTGCATGTATGTGTCTTTGTGTGTATGTGTTTATATGTGGTGTGTGTATGTGTGTAATGTATGTGTTCCTGTGGGGGCATGTGGTGTATGTGTGTGACATACATGCTCATATGAATGTGTGTGTGTGTGTGTGCGTGTGCCTGTGAAGGCCACAGATCAGCACTGGGTGTCTCTCTCTATCACGCTCCACTTAATTGAAACGCAAGGTCTCTCACTGACCTCGGGGCTCATGCGTTCAGCTCGGCTTGCTGACCAGCACGCTCCAAGGTTGTGTCTGCCTCCCCGGCACTGAGCTTAGCGCATGTGCTGCTGTGCCAAGCTTTTCCTCCTAGTGCTGGGGATGTGAGTCCTCATGCTCACAGGCAAGCGCTTTGTCAAGTGGGCCTTGTTTCTGGACGTTCTACTAGATTCGTCTTCAGATCTCGTGGTAGCGTTTGATCATTTTGTTTCTGTGTACATTCCCCCAACCTGGTCTCTTTCTATAGACACCGTCAGCACAATTGGTTCATAAACCATGGCTCATCATTCCAGTATCAAAAATCCCAACAGGACTGTTTTAATTGGTGGCTCTTTATTTCTTGCTTGTTCTTATTAATATGTCTTTGTATTCCTGGTTACCTTTGGTTGTAGGCTGTTTGTTGTACCTGAATTTGTAGGATTCAGTTGAGGTTGAAAGAATCAACACCTTCCTCCACAAAGAATGTGTCTGCTTTCCCCAGGTGGGGACCACATTGAGCCAGGTTCAAGACTATGATGGCTGATTCCATATATATATATGGAGAGACAGAGAGAGAGAGCTAATGAATGAAAGTGCTTGCCACCAATTCTGATAAACTAAGTTCAGTCCCCAGAACTCACATGGTAGGAGGAGAAAACCAATTCTGCAAGTTGTTCTCTGACCTCCATATGTATGCCTGCCCCACCCCACATGTAACACACACAAACAAACAAATGCAAAAGAAAGAAAGAAATTGAAGAACGGGGTCGAGGTGTCACACACATGTGTGTGAGAAAAGGCAAGGGGATCACGAGTTCAAGTTCATCCTTGGCTCTATAGGACCTATGACACCAGCCTGGGGTACATGAGCCCTGACCCCAGTACACACGCGTACACACACGCACACCCCATATATAGACGGACACATACATCACACACGTACACACTCCACACAGAGATATACACGCCAAATCCTAAATTGCCTGTTTCTTACATGTAGACCAAGAATCTCTTAAGCCATAAGTAAAATATTAAGAGTAATTAATTCTAAATTTTATTGCCATTCTTTATCTATCTATCTCTCTCTAGTTATCTATCAGTAGAAATTTATCTATCTATCTAATCTATCTATCAAATGAAAGAACGTCTCTCAAAAAAACTAGGTGAATGGTGTCTAAGGAAGGACATTGAAGCTGTCTTCTAGCACACACACACACACACACACACACACACACACACACACACACAAACACACGCCTGTGGGTGGCATGCACACACATGCACACATTTCATCGAGGCATATAACCTGCCCTGTAATGCAGTCCCAGCCTCGCCAAGCAAAGCCAGATCCCACCAGTCATCTCACTAAATAGCCAGTGCAGGGCTCTCGTGTGTCTTCACCGGGGCATTTGGGGATAATGACCCCCCCCATTGTTGCTTCACGAAGTCAAGACTCAGAGGGTGGAGACTTCAGGATGGGATAGAGGTGAACAGTCACATCATAATGAGTTTGGTAAGACGCTGGAGCGAAGGCGCACCTTAACACTGTTAATCACGATAATGACCTTGATGATACCTTTAATTGAGCACTTATGGTTTGCAGGCGCTGGGCTGAACATGCCTTTCATCTCTTTTATCTCATAATAACAGCAGCCTCACCAGGAAGGCATCCTAACGGCATTTCCACTTGAGGCAACAGAAGGAGAACTCGACACAATCAGGGCAGAAAGGCTGCATACTCCGTTCAATGTGCCTTCTTGTACATTAGCGTTCTCTCTCTCTCTCTCTCTCTTTCTCTCTCTCTCTCTCTCTCTCTCTAAAGGGTCTCATGTAAGTACAGGGTGGCCTGGAACTTACTAAGTAGCTGAGGGTGATGAACTTTTGACCTTCCTGCCTCCATCTTCTAAGTGCTGGAATTACAATCTGGCGTCACCAGACCTCTCTCTGTCTCTGTCTCTCTCCCTCTCTCTCAGAAGATAGGAAGCATAGGAACATTGATGTCCTATAGGGGCACCAATGTGCGTAGACTTAGGTGTCTTTAACAGTTGTCTGATTTCAGGGCTCCGTGGGTCAAATCTGACCTCCTCATTTGGTACATGAAGAAAGAAAGATTCAGATAAAAGCACCCAGAGTCACATGGTGTGTTAGTGGCGAGCCAGGTAAGGTTCCAGAAATCCATTCTATGGCTGACCAGCCAGGTGGGTACTATAAAAGCATGTCTGCAGCTAATACAGGCAAGCCAGATGAGGCTTGAATGGACCTTGCAGGTAGAAGGATGGAGAAGGAAGGGAACTGGTTGGGGGAGACAGTGGGGGAGAAGAGAGGGCATGGGATCAGGTAAAAAGGGGTGAAAATGACACACATTCCTTCTATTCATGTGTGAAACTTTCAAAAATTAAATTTAATAAAGGCATTTCTGTAAATATTTCTCTACATGTCCTTTGACATTTCTACTGAAAAGTAGATGGGTGCCCAGCTCAGCAGTGTGTGGCTTCAATGCTAGCTTTCCAAGAGACTGAGGCACAAGGATCCTGAGTGCGAGTCCAGCCTGAGCTGCATGGTGAGACAGCTCCCACTCCTCAGCAAACAAACAATAGGGCCAGCAATGTGGCTCATGGATAAAGATGCTTGCTGCACAAGCCTGATGACCCAAATTTGATCCTTGGAACCCACAAAGTAGAAGGAAAGAAACAACTCCAAGAGTTGTCCTCTGATCTCCATACATGCACAGTAGCTTGTGCATGCCCTATGCGCGTACACACACACACACACACACACTTACTAAATAAATACAATAAATAGTTAGCAATAATAAATAAATATAAAAACAAAAAATCCTCCCCAAATTCTAATATATATCTTTAGGTACATATATAGTAAATATAATAAACAATTAAAAATAGTAAGCAAATAAATATAACAAACAAAATAAAAAAAAATCTTCCCCAAATCCAAATATCTATCTATATGTATGCACACACATGCCTAGTAGCACAAAGCAGAGAGGGAAATTCCCTTTACTTCCATCTGGGCTGTGTGTAGCTCCTTTCCTCTAATACCTGGTTTGTGAGGAGATGATGCTGTGTCCTGTGTACTTTGGGAGACAAAGGACTTCACTCTTTTCTCTCTGAACGTAGTGACCATCTTTCCATGCTGGAAGGACGCTCTAGCTTCTCGGTGGAGTTCCATGCAGGAGAAACGAAGGCCTCTCCTGATCGGTCACTACTAACCAGCCAGCCACATGCAAGCTAGGTTGCAAACCACTTTTCAATCCCAAACAGACTGCAGAGATGGCAAACCCAGTGACCGTGACGACGCTCTTATGAGAGCGCGGGCCCAGGGCTGCCTGGTTAGTTACCATCAGCAGCCTGATTTCATTGATTTCAGGCAGGTGATAGATGTTCATTGTCAGCATATATTTCTGGGTAATGATTCCACAGAGATAAGTTACCACACCGGTCAACTAACATCTGACTTACTCACGACTTTGACTGGAAAGGAATAAAAATCCAATTCAGCTGGGCGTGGCAGCTCATACCTAGCTGAGGTAGGGGGGATTGCCATGAGTTCAGGGTCAGCCTGGGCCACAGGATAGGGTCCTGGCAAGCCTGGTCTACAGTTGTGGTACTATGTCAAAAAAAAAATCAAAACCAAAGTTCAGTTCAACTGGTGTAAGGAACACGACTGCTTCTGCCCTTTGGAAGACAGAGACAGCCGCTTCTGGAATTGCAAGCATTTAACAATGGCGATGGCTTCCAGGCTTTTCTATTTTCTTATTTCCCTGCTGGTGCCTGTGATGTGGCTCCTTCCTATGCCAGAGGTGTGTCCTCCAGATAGCATGGCTGGGCGGAAACAGCTGGGAATTTCTCCCTCCTCTCTGCTCTAAGGAACCCTATGGCTTCACTCCTTCAACACTGATAAAAGGAAACCCAAGGAAGACTTCCATTGGATAAGTTTGCTTTTCAGACCTGTGTCTCCACCAATTACAGGCACTATGACTGACTTCTAAATTTGTTTGTTTGTTTGTTTCCAAGCATTCCCATAGGCCAGCACAACTAGGGGCGGGTTTCATGGCAAATCTTAGGCTGTCCTCCAGCCACTCTGAATCAGAGTGTGTGTGCAGGTTGTATTTCATTTGGAAAGCAATATACTCGATCATCCCTTGTGTCAATTTACACACACCCACGCACACACACGTATCCTTGTCTATCATGTGGTATGCATGTCTTATTTTTTCTGTCCCTCTTGGATGCAAAGTCAGAATCCACTGTCTGATAAACAGCATTCTCCTCTGTGAGACAGGAATATACCAAGCCAGGCATGGCGGCACATGTCTCCCAGCACTTGGGAGGTGGAGGCAGGAGAATCAGGAGTTCAAGTCCAAGGCCATCCTGGGACACATGAGACCCTGCCTCAAAAATAAATGAACAGGGCTGGTGAGGTAGCTCATTGGGTAAGGCACTGCATGCAAACCTGGCGACCTGAGTTTGATTCCCAGAAACCCACATGATGGGAGGAGAGAAGTGACTTCTGAAAGCTGTCCTCTGAATACCCGTGTACCATGGCATGCATGTTCTCTCTCTCTCTCTCCTCTCTCCTTTCTCTTTCAAATTAATAAAATATTTAAAAATGAGTAATTAAAAAGAAAACACAGATTTGTACTACTCACCTTCTGCTATTCTTCCTGGAAATTGGATCCTCAGTGCCACAGGGTGGGGGTGGGGGAGCAGTGGGAGCAGGTTAGATCCGATGAATGGACTAGTGCTGTTGTGAAAGAGGGCTGTGGGAGAGTGAGCTCTCATCTGTACAGGGTGGGAGCAGGGTTTCCCCCTCTGGAGAATGTTGAATTCAAGGTATCATCTTGGAAATGGAACCCAGAAATCAAACTCACTGGCACCTGAGTCTTGGACTTGCCACACTGCAGAATGATAAGAAATAAACTTGTGGTCTTTAAGACCACCCAGTCTCAAGTATGCTGTCATAGCAGCACAATGTACGGACTCACCTGTCTGGAGTCTTCACAATGGAACAGCATATGTAGGTGTAGAGGAAAGTGACTGTCATATAGAGACACACAGGGTTGCTAGCTGCCATTGATGATCAGTTATTGAGTACTTACCAAGCTCTAAGCACTGAGTACTTACTTAGCTCTAAGCACTGAATACTTACCAAACTCTAAGCGCTGAGTACTTACCAAGCTCTAAGCACTGAATACTTACTAAGCTCTAAGCACCAAGTACTTACTAAGCTCTAAGCACTGAGCACTTACCAAGCTCTAAGCACTGAGCACTTTCCAGGCTCTAAGGACTGAATACTTGCAAGCACTAAGCACTGTGCTGGACTGTTAATTAGGATTCCTCAACCACTGCTTCTAAGCATATCGCAAGAAAAACAGGTATTATTATTCCTCTCTCAGAAATCAAGCAAGGTCCAGGGCTATAGCTTAGTTAGATAGAGTGCTTGCCTAGAAAACATTGAACTGGGTGGGTCCTCAGCGCTGCATAAACCAGGTACGGTGGTGCACATCTGTAATTTCAGTACTCGCTAGGTAGAGGCAGGAAGATGAGAAGTTCAATGCTACTCTTGGCTACATAGGGAGATTGAGGCCAGCCTGGGCTACATGAGACTCAAAAGAAGAAAAAAAAAAAAGAAGGAAAGGAAGGGAGGAAGGGAGGGAAGGAGGGAGGTAGGAAGGGAGAGAGAAAAGAGAAAAAAAGAAAGAAAGAGAGAAAAAGAAGAAAGAAGAAAAGAAAAAGAAGAGAAAGGAAAGAGGAAGAAAAAGAAAAAGAAAGAAAGAAAGAAAGAAAGAAAAGAAGAAAGAAAAAAGAAAGAAAAAGAAAGAAAGAAGAAAGAAAGAAAGAGACAAAAGAAAGAAAGAAAGAAGAGGAGGGAAGGAGGGAGGAGAGGGAGGGAAGGAGGCGGAAGGAGGGAGGGAAGGAGGGAGGGAAGGAGGGAGGGGAGGAGGGAAAGGAGAAGAGGACCAGAGACAGAAAGAATGAAGAAAAAAGAAGAAAGGAAGAAAAAGGGAAGAAGGAAACGGGCAGGCAATAGAGCTAGGTCACACTATTAGTAACTGATCACCAGTATTTCAACTAGAGCATTCAATGTTCTTCCTAGTTCTCCGAAGTTCTGCAGTGGTGTGTTGACCAAAGAAGTCTTTCACCTCAATAAATCTGTATAAGGGATAAAAGCTCTGGGCTCCTTCAACCAAGGGTCAAAAATGCAAAGCCAATTGGAACTAGGCAGTGATGTCGCACTAGAGAAGGCGATCTGAGAGCTCCCTCCTTTCCTTACTGCAAGCTGGTCAAGTATGATGACAAATAGCAGGTGACCTTCACCTCAGTGTCAAGGAGACAAAAGGACAGATGGAGACCCTGGCAGCCGGGAGCACATGGTCTATAGGAAGGCGCAGAGGTCTGCTGCAGCTGGGATGCAGGATGTCACTGGGGTGGCTTCCGCCTGACATCTGTTCTGGTGGTGTTCAAGAGTTTCAGTCTGACCCCTGAGAAAGCTGACGCTGTGCAGGCGGACATGGCTTTTCAATGAAAGCAGAAAGCTGACCTTTTATGTGAAATCCTTGACTTTTAAATTTAAGAGAAATATCAATTTAGCAAAAATATACCTCAGCTGCTATAGATAAACAGATCGATCAATTGATAGGTAAGAGATAGATACATGATTGATAGATGATAGATAGATGGTTCATAGATAATAGATGATAGGTAGATGATGGATGGATAGATGATAGATAGATAGATAGATAGATAGATAGATAGATAGATAGATAGATAGATAGATAGGGCTGTACTTGGGGGCAGCTGTGCTTGCAGAGTGCTTGCCTGCTGTGCAGGAAGCCCCTGGGTTCAGTCGCCAGCATGGCATAAACCAGGCTTGGGTGGCACACTGTTGTGATCCCAGGACTTGGGAGACAGGAGGCAGTGTGGTTAGAAGTTCAAGGTTATCCTTAGTGCGTTTGAGCCAGCCTAGGATACATGAGATCATCTGAACGTACAAACTGAATTGAGGGCAATAGCTGTATTATAACCTCTGTCTTGAGCTGGGGAAAGAAAACTTGGCTGCTTCCCTTGGCTGTTGCTACAGCAGTGCAGAGAATAAATAGGAAAGAGGGAAGGAAGGGGGAAGGAAAAAGAGAGGGAGAGAGAGAAGCAAGAAGGAAGGAAGGGAGAAAGGGAAGGAAGGAAGGAAGGGAGGAGGGAGGGGGGGAGGGAAGGAGGAAGGAAGGGAGGGAGAGAGGGAGGAAAGGAGGAAGGAAGGAGGGAAGGAAGGAAGGAAGGAAGGAAGGAAGGAAGGAAGGAAGGAAGGAAGGAAGGAAGGAAGGAAGGCTCCTCAACCTCTTGAATCTCCAACAGAAACCAAAGTAAAAGACATACAGATGCCTTTCAACAAGGGAAGGAAAGAGAGTGGAGGGATCGTGGGTGGCTAGTGGTCCCAGGAGTCAGAGCTGCCTATGGGGTTACCCCCTTCAACCTCCCCGTTTCTGCCATGGGCCAACCCAGCTAATCAACTTTTTATTTTATTTTCTTTTGGCTAATCACCTTGGAGGCCCTCTCCATCTTTGTTCGGCTGTAATCTTTCTTAATTAGATAATTGAAATAATCATCCAATTAAGTCGGCCCCCCTTGCCCCCCTTCCCAAGTTCGTGCTGGATCCAGCTGGCTTCTCCTTCCCGCTGACTTCGCGCTTTGCCTCACGCAGGCCCGAGACAGGCGTCAAGCTGTCTCCTTTCCTCTTTGCAGTTTGCCGAGGCAGTTCTTAGGAGCTCCAACTCCATTTCAGCTCTGGTAATGTCAAAATAGACTCTGTGGGCAACTGAAAGCCTGAGCTGCAGCTGGCACACGCGCAGGGGTGGTGAGGAGTTTCCCGTTCCCCAGGATTTGAGTTCCTTTTCTGGGGTTTCCATGCTGCTGACTTGCACATATCGATAGTCTCAGTCACCCTGGTCTTCTGGGGCTGCTGTTTCCTCATCTGTGAAGTGGGGCTCCAATGAGGGCATACCTCCAGGTTGCTGGGAGGGTTGCGATCTTAAGTAAGCTGTATGTGGCGGGTATGGGGGTGTGTTTGCTAAAATGGTACAAAAACAAGTAAGAAAAAAGAAAGGGGAAAGAAGAAGAGAGGGAAGAGATGAGAAGGGAAGAGAGGGGAGGGAGCGGAGGGGAGGGGAGAGGAGAGCTGAGAGGAAGGTGCTTGACTACATGAGCCTTGAGTAGGAGGATCGGGTTAACTAATAACTTGGCACATAGTAAGCATTCGCTATTTGAGCTTCTAATATGGAAAATGGTGTTTTCTTTTATATGTAGGGCCTCGTGCAATCCAGGCAAGCAGGTGCTCAACCACTAAACTCACACATCTTCAAACTTTTATTTGCTTATTTATGTTTTGAGACAGGGTCTCATGTAGCTCATGACTTTGGACTCACTATGTAGCCCCTAATGTAGCCTTGAACTCCCACCTCTACTTCCAGAGTGCTAGAATAGCAGTTGTCCACCACTACACCTAGTTTACACAGTGCTGATGATCAAACCAGAGCTTCATGCATGCCAGGCAAGCACGCCATCATCTGACTTCATCCGTAGTCACCCTTCTCTTCCTCCCTTCCTCCCTCCCTCCCTTCTTTCCTTCCTTTCTCTCTTCTTTCCTCCCTCTCTCCCTCCCTTCCTTCCTTTCTCTCTCCCTCCTTCCTTCTCTCCTTTCCTCCCTTCTTCCCCCCTCACTATATAGCCCTCAGCCTCCTGAGGTCATGGGCATGCACCACAATATCCAGCTTACGATGGTGGATTCTTAATAGCCCAAATAGCTGGTATTGCCATGAAGAAGAGAAGGGAGAAACCATAGAGATGTCCAAGCTGTGTGCTTATTCTGAACATCCTGTAGTTGTTCAATGTATGGTGAACATCTGTTCATCTAGTGCCTCGATCCACACACTTCCTTCTAGGTAAGTGTAAGCCCACCTAAGAGACTTAGAGGTAACTGGCTTTTGCTGTAGGTGATTCTTATCAATGAAATTTCCAGTCAGTACCGAGTCCATGTACGCTGGCCCGCTTAGGCACGGGTTGCTTGGATCACAGTACCTAGGGATTTACCAAGGAATAGAGTAGTAAGTGTCATAAATGCAAGAGCTGTCTCTAAAGGGACATCCAAGTCAGTTTCAAAGTTATAAGATGAAACAACGGAGCTGGGTACCATAGCACACGATAGCGATCCCCGCACTGGGGGGGGGGGGGCAGGAGGAGCAGGAGTTCAAGGTCATCTTAGTGACAGCGAATTAGAGACCAGCCTGGGCTACCTGAGACCCTCTCAGAAAAAGGGGACTAAAACATTTAAAATGAGATATTGTGGGCAGAGTAGATAAGAATAGAGAAAAACATCTAGAAAAAGGTTAGGGCTCCCAGGATCACAGAGTAAACAAAGATCAGTGGTGACTCCAAATCCAAATGTCCCAAGACAACAGCAAGGGCTGTTTGGAAGGCTGCTGAACTTGGGGGGGGCTTTCATTCCTTACATGGAGCTCGGCACACCCCCTCCACTCCTGAAGAATCAGGTGTCAACAGAGAAGATCAGGCAAAGTACACCTTCTTAATCTTTTAGAAATTATATAAGTCATATACCACTTCTAAAATGAAAGTGACAGCTTAAAAAAAAGAAACAAAGGAAAATGCCTGGTAAATTAAAAGAAAATTAATTTTCTAAAGTTGTTTTTCAGAAGCGGTTTTCGTCTCTGGACTGCCTTTAAGATTTGAAGTCCTAGGTAGAAGAGCCTGGGAAGGAGGACAATCCATGGGTAAAGTGCTTGCACTCCAGGACCCACAAACACGCTGAGTGTGATGAGTTACCCAGCGCCAGGGAGGCAGAGACAGGGGAATCCTGGGGCCCTCTAGCCAGCAAGTCTACATAAAAGAAAGGGTTTCTGATTCAGTGAGAGATTCTGGAAAGCGAGAAAGCAAGAAAAAGAAAGAAGGGAGGGAGGGAGGGAGAAGGGAGGGAGGCGGAGGAAGAAGGGGGCAGGGGGGAAGGATTCGGGAAAATATCCCAATGTCAAAATGGCTTATACAAATACACGCATGGGTGAGCCCACCCCCATATACCATATATATATATAAACATATATACATGTGTTTACACATGTATAAAATATAGACACAGATACACGTGCACACACTCCTATGTAAGGAAACTCTCTTGGCAGTTCAATTCTGGTGTTCAGCAAAAGAAAGAGACTGTAAAAATTTACTTCAAACACATACCTCAATTCACTTTTCTCACAATCTGGGTGGCTGGAGTACATTTAGAATCCAGAGAAAAGGCAGAAACCATTCCACCCCTACCCCAAGGCTCAGGGAACATCATGGAAGAGGGGGTGGCAAGATTGTAAGAGCCTGAAGTGGGAAGATGGGGAGCCATGCATTTTCTTCTAAACATGACATAATCATGATATACAAGGTTTCGTGACAAATATGTATACTTACACAAGAATTGCAGGGGAACCATTTTATCAGTATTTCACCAAAACATCAGAAAGAGCTCAAGAAACTCCACACCTCTCTGAGAGACTGATGAAGACTAATGCTGATGGGGAAGTAAAGGAGGCTGCTTTCTTCAGTGGTAGACCCACTGATCGACGATGCTTGCTGGAGCATGAATCAGGCCAGGTATAAGTCATCACAACAGACCAGATGAAACACAGTGGGCTGCACAAGTGGAAGGATTTGAAAATAAGAGGGAGTCTGACAGGGGGATGAAGTGTTGTAAGGGGAAAAGGAGGAGGGATGGGATTTGGAACTAAGGGTTGAAAATACTATAAATTCACTATATTCAAGTACACAACATTAAACAAAATTTAAAAAGAAACCATTCTAGGTTAATTGCTCAGGATTGCTTTTGAATGCATGCATGCTCCCTAGTTCTGTCTGCTTCTGTTCCTTAGTGCACCTCAAGTGCGGAGCCAGCCTTCATGTCACCTCACGGTATCTGTGTGTGTGTGTGTGTGTGTGTGTGTGTGTGTGTGTGTAGAGCTGACTCGTGAAACATAGAAGGGTGTAGAAACAATGGCATGGTGCTTCAAGGTCATCCAAGACACTGTAGTTTCCTGCTGTGCTTTCTGTAGGGACACTTGCCAGCAGAGGCCAGCTGTTACATTTGAGGACCCTGAGCCATCCCACATCAATAGGCTGAGCCGTGGTTGGAATCAGCCCTACCTCCATTCAGGCCTTCAGACGAACACATGGTTCAGCCCACAGCCTGACCGCAAGCCTGGGAGATGCCTGGAGCCACAACCACCCAGCCAAGCCAGATTCCTGGGCCACACCAAGGGTGGTAGGTCAAGTTTGTTTTTGTTTGAAGCTGCTGAGTTTTGAAGTAATTTGTTATGCAACAGTAGATAATTAATGCATACACCCTCCTTGGCTGGAAGGCGTACTCTTTTCCTTTGGGATTCACTTGTCTTCTGGGCTCAAGTCTGATTTCTACTGCTGCATGTCCTCCTCAGCCTCCTAGAGGAATCTCTTCTCTCAGCTATATGGCCATGTCTGTCGATTCTCAGCTTGGCCTACAGCTAGGCGCACAGGGAGCTTAACTGGACCTGACATCCATGTGTCTGTAGTAACAGGTGACTGCACAATGCATTATTTATACCAGTTTGTTCCTGAGAACACAGCGGGGATGCTTTGGAAAACCACACTGGGAGTGGGCACAATCCAGGACGTTTCCAAGACAAAGGACAATGTTACTAGAGTTGTTGGTGCCAGAGCCAGAGCCCTGGCAGCCTAACAAGCCAGGCTTGGCCACGGGTCCTCAGTAATCCAATTTCAGAGGCAAAGTAATAACGAAAACCAGAGAAAGGAAATGTATTCAATGTGTCCACAGGAGGAAGAGGGACACATAAAGGGGTCCGTGACTCCTTGTGGACATCATCTGGGTCCTGACATGAGGTTCAGGTTTGAAAAGAAGGTGTGCGTAGCTAAGCAGTCCTGGCCAAAATGTGGTCTTGAGCATCATGACCCATCACTGTCTTGCCTCTCAAATACACACACGTCTTCCCCTGGTTGGCACCAGGGCCCCCTGCCTTTTCCTTCTCCTAGCATGAGATTCCTGGAAAATACCAATTCCTTAGGGACCATTGTTTCAATGGAATTCTTTGGAATATTCTTCACTCTTGTCTGGAAAATCACAAGTAACCTGCTCCCCAGAGAGGTAGAAGATGGCTGACTTAGATGTACAAACAAAATGTAACTCCCTCCCTCCCTCCCCCCTCCCTCCCTCCCTCTCTTTGTCCTCTCCTCCTCCGCTCCTCCCTCCCTCCCCTCCCTGTCCCTCCCCTCCCTCCCTCCCTCCCTCTCTCCTTCCCTCCTTTCTTTTCTATTGGAGACATCTACCTAAGCATGTCTCAACCCAGCTAGAGAGTAGAGGTCGGGAAATAAAGTTTCCCATCAGCCTGCTGATCGAAGCAGTCTGAGGTGGTTCAGCCATCACGTGGCTCAGGAAGATGTAAAGTCAGAGTTCCGAGTTTTCCCCCATCCTCATATCATCAAGCCCCCTCCATCCCTTTAAGATGTTCCTGTGCCCGTGAGGTGTGCACGGAGAGGCTAGAAGTGAAGGAGGAAGCAGAGTGCTCAAGGTCTCTGACTATGGCTGATGTGAACAGCTGCACAGGGACCTGTGGTGATGTTGAGGGAATGAGGGTCATTTTATAGGCCCTAGAGTTATGTTCTGCATATAGATGCTCAGTGAGAGCCTAAAATGTAGCCAGTCTTCCCCAGCCAAGCCTTGAGTCCCTGGGGCTTGTGAGTCAGACAAGCAAAACTTTTTCTAGCTTGCACAAAGTATGCATGGGGTGGATGCAAGACATGACCAGCACCCAACTGCAGGCATGCATGGGGCTGGTGCAAGCCATGACCAGCACCCAACTGCAGGCATGCATGGGGCTGGTGGGCCCTGGCCAGCACCCAACTGCAGGCATGCATGGGGCGGTGAAGCGTGACCAGCACCCAACTGCAGCATGCGATGGGCTGGTGCAAGCCTGACCAGAACCAGGGCAGGCATGCATGGGGCGGGTGCAAGCCTTGACCAGCACCCAGAGTGCAGGCATGCATGGGGCTGGTGTGGGGCCCTGGCCAGCACCCAGACTGCAGGCATGCATGGGGCGGGTGCAAGCCTTGACCAGCACCCAACTGCAGGCATGCATGGGGCTGGTGCAAGCCTTGACCAGCACCCAGAGTGCAGGCATGCATGGGGCGGGTGCAAGCCTTGACCAGCACCCAGATGAGTGCATGCATGGGGCTGGTAAGGGCCCTGGCCAGCACCCAGACTGCAGGCAGGCATGGGGCGGGTGCAAGCCTTGACCAGCACCCAACTGCAGGCATGCATGGGGCTGGTGTGGGCCCTGGCCAGCACCCAACTGCAGGCAGCATGGGGCTGGTATGGGCCCTGGCCAGCACCCACACTCCAGGCTCTTTGCTCCCAGCCTCACATTCCTGGCCTGTGGCAGCCTGTTTGTGCTAATTTCAGGCCAGAGCTCTTTGGCTCCTGCCTGGTCCCAACTTCCAGGCCCACAAGAAAGTCTGGGTATCCTACATGTTACAGGTAGGCCATGAAGTGCAGGATATCTTCTCAGACCACTTGTGTGCTATCCCCCTGGGGCCTAGGGCGTCAGGACACCAAGCCAAAGATTAGGTCCCCCAGCGATTGACAGACTTCCTCAAATTGACTAGTGATGGAATCAATATCCTTCACCTGATGCTTTGTCCTTCTTCCTTGGACGTTTCCATGTCCTTCTTGCCTGGATGATTCTAGATCTCTGCTCTCTAGAAACTTGGGGACTGTTTTGTTGTTGTTGTTTTAATTCTCTCTCTGCCCCACCCCCACGAACCTACACAAGCCAGTTTAGGGACCTTTCTGCAAATGACAAAACTGCAACAATGTAGAAGGTTAGCCTGCT